>JAJJMA010054897.1:0-14364 GCA_023529015.1 Papaver nudicaule
GAAGAAGGCATTCCCGAAGACACCGACTTACTCGACAGACTCTGACATCCCCACAATTGAGTAGTTTGTCCCATTAGCTGTAATCCACTTCCGACTCGGCCTATATAAGGCGAGCTCGAGGTCCATTGTAAGGGTTGGAATTTTGGTGTAATCCTAAGTCGTGAGAGTGAGATTAGGTTAGCATCTCCTCAAACCTCCAAGCATCATTTCCATGTATTATTGTCCAGAGAAATGTGGGTTATTGTTATGATTAATTCATTATCTTATTACTGCTACTATTAATCAGTCTCGATGCTGTTTTTACTTTCTTCGTAATAATGTCAACACCATATAATGCAACTAAGACCAAAGTTTAGGCTGTTAGATATAATGGATGTCGAGTATAAAGTGTATATGCAGATTTTATACTCACACAGTTTGGCGTTAGAAACAGGGACTGATTAAAACAACTTAGGGTTTGCATGTGATTTTATGATTTTCAAATTCTTTATGGAAATTTTTTCTAGGGTTTTCAAGATTTTCTTAAACTTCAAATTTATTATGAGCTCCACCACCTTGGGTGTCTAAAGATCTTAAAAGCTTTAGCACGCTCAAGGGTTTTTGAGCAGATCACCAATATGATAAGATCGATGTTTCTTCAAGGAATCTGAGCTTTGAAGCACAGAGATCTAATCAAGAGCATGGAAATTTTACAAAAAAGTACTAAAAAACCTTGATAAAATCTCGGGGGAAATTAGCTTCCGATTCGGAGTCTTTCATTTCAATTTCCAGAAAATACCCTTAAAATCTTGTGCACCATTCACGTTCTGGAAATTAGTTCAGGGTTATTTTATGCTTTATGTACCAAGTTTATATTAGGAAACAAGTCTTACAGCTTTCAAGACTTTACTCTGAGTCCAGTCCGAGAAAAACTAGGAAAATTTTCCAGAACCTCCATATTTGGAAGGTAGATCTGGACAAGCCAAAAACGGTTAAGATCTGGATAGTACACGTATAATCAATCCTGAAACTTAGCATGTCAGAATCCGTTACAACTGCTAGGGCGCATGTCAGACCTAGTACACTGCACCAGCCGCCCTGGGCCTCACGGGTTTTTTACTTTTTACAGGTCACTATCGCCATGACTTCGAGATCCGATCAGGTGCCGAAGCAAAGGGTAGGCTCTCCGAGGCATGGAACAGGCTCTTCGAGGCACAACACCAGATTTTCAACTAGCAAAGGACTCTCGCCAGAGGTAGCAGCAAGCATAGTCCAGCATAGGGAGCGTGTAAACGAAGAAGAAGTACTAGTGGAGGACCTAGGGCCAGAAGGGGAAGGATTCCCAGAGGGTGACGAACCGCCTCAGCTACAAATTCATGAAAAAGATGGGGAAAACGACGAGGATGAGGACGAAGACGACATCCCAAATGAAGTACACCAAGCGCATCAACCCACCGAAGAAGAAACTATGAGGGCTGCACAATTCAGAAAGCTAATTCAAAAGAACAAGAAAATAAGGAAACTATGAGGGCTGCGGAGAAGTCAGCATAAACTACAAAGCAAACAGCGAGGGGCACTCTCGTCCACACTCCATGTCACACTCCAAAGGACACTCCGTGTCGAAAAGCAATACCAAGGTAAATGGGCACCCCAAGAACCATGGGATAGTGATTTCGAGCAAGAAAACTGAACCCAGCATACGTCCGAAAGGAAACAACATACATCTAGTATACGAAAGAGAGTAGGCGAGGAAGGATGCCGAGACACAAGTGCTACAACAAGTCATGATGGAACAAATCAAATCGCTTTGAGCAGAGCTCTTCGACAACAGGATTCAATCGACTGATAAGGTAAAGCTGACTCAAGAAATTACTGACGTCAACCGTTCGCCACTAAGTCCCAAACTCCTCGCCAATGCCCTACCAGTAAAGTGCACCATGCCGGTTTTTACATCAATCTTAGATGGGGTAGGGGACCTGACACTACACATTAAAATGTACCTAAGAGTATTCCTGGCTTGGGCGGACAGAGACGAGGTGCTTTGCAAATATTTTCCTTTCAGTTTGAAAGGAGAAGCCTTGGCTTGGTACGATAATCTGACAACAAGTTCAATCTCATCTTTCGAAGAACTGTCTAAAGTATTCATACTTTATTTTCTATACAACAACTCATCGAAGCCAGGTGTGGAGAAATTGTTCAGTATCAGAGTCAAACCCAAAGAATCCATTAAAAGCTTGACAGAAAGATGGACCGCCCAGTGCGTGGAAGTCGGAAATGGGGCCTCGGAGAAAGTCAAAGTACGAGCGTATCTAAACGCGCTTGACAAGGACCACCCATTGTACGATAGGCTTTTCTCCAAGAATGTAGAGACGTTGCAAGATCTTCGAAAATATCAAAAGGAACGGATCACGCTGGAAGAAACTAAAGAGCAAGAAGCCCAGGGTAAAGAAGTCATCTCGAAGCAAGTGCACTCGATAAATAACCTATCGCTGGAAGAACGAGATCACGCCATAGAAAATCAAGCAGGAGATTTTTCAAAAAGGGAAAGGCAGAATGATAATGGGAGATATGGAAATGAAGGCAAATTTGGTGATGGGAGATATCACGATAATAGAAAGTATAACGACAACAGAGGAACTGATTCTCGAGGAGATTACGAAGGCCATAACTCTCAAAAGAGGACACGAGGGAAGTAGAAAGTTTGGCGTGCCAAGATCGGGATTTCCTGTATTTCAGGACAGAAAGCTGCCAAAGCTGTGTGTTCCCATCGAGGACGCCCTCTGAAGCATCGAACAATCCGAACTGGAAAGCGAGATGAAATACCCAAGGAGCAGGGGAAACCAGCCCAAGCATACTCGGAACTCTAGAGACTACTGCCAATTCCACAAATTCTATGGGCACACAACAGAGGACTGTGTCACGGCACAGGATCAAATCTACTTCTTCATATCAAAAGGAAAATTCAAACACCTCCTAGAACTTCCAAAACCACCCCCAAACCAGCCACAGCCAAAAGAGGAGAAGAAACACGAGGCGTATGTAATAACAATTGATCGAGACATTCCAAGATTCAATGACTGCCATTCAATAGTTCATGCATACATCTGCGGGCGAAACTTTGAAGGCATTCATACAGATAGAATTCATAAAAGAGACTTTGAAGGAAAGGAGATATTGAGTGTAGCAGCAAAAGGACATCTCGAAGAGTGGCAGAGGCAACCAGTCTTCTTTTCTGCAGCAGATATCCCTGACGAAGGAAAATTGCACAATGACCCACTGGTCATCACACTACATATCGAGGAGTTGGCAATACCTAGAATACTGGTAGATCCGGGAAGCTCTGTCGACATACTCTTTGGGAGAACATATGATAAGCTATTTGGAAATAATACTGCTTTGGTACCCTCCTCGTACAACGTTTATGGATTCAATGAAAAGTCTTCGATGCCAAGAGGAGAGCTATCTTTAACAATCCATGTAGGAAAGCTGGAACTACCAACATCATTTTGCGTGGTCGACATAGACTCTCCTTACAACGCCATTGTGGGAAGACCTTGGCTACACAGTATCATGGGAGTAGCTTCCACACTTCATAGAAGAATCCGATTCCCAACACCGCTCGAAATCGCAGAGATAATAGGTGATCCAACTGAGGCCCGCGTGTGCAACGAGATTGATGTTCAACAGAGGGAGCATCCAAGGCAGGACCCCCCAAATCAAACCAAGCACCCAAAAATAACAGAGTTCTGCATAAATAAGTTCATCGCTGAAGTCGAGCAGGAATAGCCGGCACTACCGTGAGAAACCCCACAACCTCCAAACTAGGAACACGACCTGTTAATAAGGGCAAAGGTCGCTGCTCCGAAAACAGGGAGAAATTCCTCGTAGCAAGTAGTAAGATACTAATACCGAACGAAACAACGTGCAAACCTAGCTCGAGTAACGTTGGAAAGGATACTCTAAAGGAGCAATTCCGGGTTGGGCCATATGTGATCGAAAAGGCACTCGGAAACGATACCTACAGCTTGATTAACCTCGAAGGTCAAAGGCTAAGCACCCCAGTCGAAGGAAAGAATCTGAAGCACCTTAACTAGAACTTTATATGTAAGCAAGGCACTGGAAATATCAATATTAAAAAAAAAAAAAAAAAAAAAACTTGACCTGTTGTATTAAAAAATATATTTTACTTCCCGATGCATTGTACCTCGATTCAAACTTCAGATCCTACTCGGCTAGGCAAAAGTCCTACCCGAATAGGCACATCTCCTAAGGGTCTCACGCCATATAAGCGAATAGGCCATGATGCCATATCTCCTCTAGTGCCATGACGCAATGAAACTAAAAAGGCCTTAACGCCAAGGCCCAAATGCCAAAAATAAAAAGACCTCGAATAGAAGGCACATAGCTGATGTCCATATAAGCCGTAAGGGCCCTACGAGCTATATGGCACAGTCCTCTACCCATAAGACACCCCGTTAGCGGTGGGTACTTTGCATCTAATCTATATAAGATAAGAATGCATTTGGACCCACTACCATACGACCATGAGGACCTCTCTTTTGAGGCGTCGAGGGGACGATAAATGGGATTAACATCTACCTTTAAGGTGGGTGGAACCCCGAGGCAGCTAACTTGTTTCCACTCACAGGAAGCAGGTTACGCAGCCAAGGGACCTCCTCTAAAAAATCAAAACATAGCCTCGAGGAGAGGCTACCGAGAACAGATGGGACGAATTCTAGGCCGCGATAGGAGAATAGTACAATGTCTAAGCTCCAGCCTTGATCGTCACCCACCTATTGTGCTACTTTATTATCGAGGCAAAGCATAGCAGCTACCCATCATAAGTTCCCTACTTTACTTGGGATAAATGGATTATCAGAACACCACCATGTTCTCTCGGAGGATACCTAGTATCCTCGATTTTCACCCAATATACTGACGCAAAACGGGTACCTATGGCCTCGATAGCCAGTGTTTGCTTTAAAACAGGCAAGTAGCTAAAAGCCTTTGGGAAGGGTGATCCGTAAGCCCCCACTAGCTTGTTTTACTATCTCCCACATCGAAGTAAGCCCTGGAGTTATGCCTTAAGTAACCATAGGAGCCTAGAATATTGCAAGGTCAACTTCGTGCATGATTGCGAAGTTCCTAGGCATGAAACAATGCAAAAGAAAAACTCTCTAAAAACAAAAACTTTCCTTTCATATATATATATATATTCAAAATAGCAAGCAGATACATATATGGATAATAAGCGACAAAGAAAATCTATTCAAAATACAAAGACCAAAGGTTTAGAGACTCGCTACTAGGTCTCAGCGGAGAATCCGACAGACACAGCATTATGGCAAGGGGTGGGGAAAATCTTCATCGAATCCCAGAGCTCCTCCTCAATTTCCAGGTCATTTTCATAAGTTCGAAAGCCGGAAAGGTCTACCTTCAAAGGGGTGTCTTCTCTCATAGGCTTAGCCTCCTCTTCATCACTATACCCTGCCGAGAACTCTTGAAACAAATAGCTATTCTCCTTATCAAAAACAACATTCATACCACCACTGACGTTTCCTTTGCCGGATTCTCCAAGATTCTGCACAACATCCCCGGCTCCAATCCTAGTTTCTGCTTCGCCATCACTCTCGGGATGATCTTTCGAATGACCTTCGGGATGATCTCCGGAACCTCCTGAATCACCATCATCAAAATCATCATCATCATCATCATTGCCAGAGTCTTGGTCTTCGGACACATCCCCTGGCACCCCTCTTGTTAGGGCATTGTCCGGTCAAACCCACTAGCGTTGGTATGTCAAGCTAGTTGTCAGTTTTAGGTGTCAAAAGTCAATTCTTGATTTAGCCTACTAGAGTTTAGATTTCGGAAATGGGATATATAAAAAGTAGTAGAGACCTTGAAGACGAAGACTGTGAAGACAAAGAAGACATCAATTATTCTTCATCGATAAAAGGTTAGTAGGAGTTATGACTTTATGGATTTTCTTCTATTTCTACTTCATCTATTCTTTCGAAATAGTCGACTACTTTAGTAGTGATAATAGTGATTGAGATCGTATTCTTGCGTAACATGGCCTTGTGTCATGACCAGTGTTTGATCCCACAAATAACTGTGAGTCAAGAATGTATGAGACAGATTCGGTGCCATATGTCCATTACAATGGTTTGCTTGCAAACTGTTAATTGGATATGGATGAATCTAAAGGAGTGCTCTTGAGCAAAGAGTCCATGGATCACAGCTGAGGACGTTCTCACGTCTAAGTTCTGGCTCAGCCCAGTACTTCCAGCGGAATCCAGATTTGACGAAATCTGACAGGCGCACGGTTCACGAACCGGTTTGCGTACCAGACACTCGGAAATTCCCTGAGTTCGAGATGGCTATTTTGTTCACGTACCAGTACGTGAACCTGACGGTAGCTGTCTTACTAGTGTCGGATTTAGTGAATATTCTCCTAGAATTTCACCCTGAGTCAAATTCCAAAACTCCTTTATCTCTTAGATGGACTTGTGTAAAACATAAAGACCTTTTGTGTTCCATCTAACGATCCTCAATGAGTCAATAAGATAAGATTATCTCTGGTCTGTTGGATTCTATCTTGAAGTGTTTTAGAGCTAACAAAACACTTGGCAGATAATTCTAAAAAGAATTCCAATTGAGATTAATCTCTTATTACTTGGTTATCAAGTTTAGGGTTTCCCTAACTTGTGGGACAAGTAATTGATTGCTTTATTCCTAAGCAACCTATCTTATTGAGTGCTATAAATAGAGGTGTCTACGGACAGATACCGCAAGCATCAAGCATACGTGAAGGTCCTTAGGGAAGATAGCGTAAACTCTTTTAGGTGAATGCTTGTTGTGGTATAGTCATCCTTTATAGGTTGCAGCTCCTTTGGGAACTCCCTACGACTATAAAGACTTCCTTAGAGAGTTGGGAAGCACAGGTAGGAGATTGAAACCATCTTTGGTTGAAATCGGATTAACCTGTAACCTTGGTAACCTGATCACGTTCTTGTCTATTCTAAAGTCCGTCTCTTCTGATATACGGCTATTCAAGAACTGATACGTTACTCAACAAGGTTGGAAAGGTAGCAACGCACGGCTGCACTCGGTGTTGTAAGACCTAGTTAGCTCCGGTTATACAAGTTCCTTAAGTGGTTCTTTGTGTATAACTGAGGTAGATTCGGATTGGGCATTGCTTACTTGGTTTGCTTGTCAGCCCCGATTCAAGAAGTAGATTTCCGTATGACCTGGATTTAACAATCCGAAGGAAGTCATCTTGTGTATGGTAAACTGAAGAGGACAGTTACACCATACGTCAACAGTTTGGTTTAAACACCAGTATTGCTGACACAAGCCTTTGACATCGGTCAAAGCAACTCCTAGGCCTGTAACGGACGTCAGCTAGGGGAATCAAGTACGTGACGATCAGTGGGGATCCAGAGACGTAAGGAAGGCGACAGTAGCCAATTCGCTTGGAGGGCTTGAGTTGGTCTCTGCTACATCCCAGACCGAAGTCTTATAGTAGGCTAGTGTTTGTAGTCAGTTTGTACTGGGCGGTATTCAAACTGGACGAGGTCCCGAGGTTTTTCTGCAAGGCAGTTTCCTCGTTAAAAAAACGTTTGGTGTCTTGTGTGCTTTTACTTTCCGCATTATAACTCTGATTTATAATTAAAGCACCAAGTAGTACGTTATTGCCTAACTGTCGAGATTACTCCAGTTAGAGGTTTGGATATTGATTTTTGAGATCGTCCAGACTTTAACCATAAGACTCACGAGCCAAAACGAAAAGTTGGTAGTATTTCGGTACCCCTCCTTTTTCAGTTGGTATCAGAGCGGGTGAACACATTAAAGACGTAACTGTCTGTGTTTATCTAGGCTTGTGAGTCATGGATCAAAGCGTAAGAGCTTGTAACGTACCACCAAAGTTCGATGGCACAAACTACCTATGGTGGAAGACTGCAATGACTTCGTTTTTGCAAGCCCGAGACTTCAAAACTTGGGTTTATGTCGTTAAGGAATATATACCACCGACTGTTGTAGTTGACGGTAAAACTGTTCCTAAAGACATAGCGGTTTATGATGATGTGGAAACACTCGCCGCTAAGCAAAACTATGATGGGCTTAATGCTATCATTCATGCAGTTACACCTGATCTATTCCATCACATAGCTACATGTGAAACCTCTTTCGAGGCTTGGAAAAGATTAAGGAATGTATTCGAAGGTAATACAGCAGAGAAAGAAGCTAGACTTCAAAATCTCATGTCCGACTGGGAAAACCTTTGAATGCTTGAGGATGATACCTTTGAAGATTTTAATCATAAATTGTCTGAAATAGTCAATGCCTGTCACACCTATGGTAAAACTATTCCGGAAAGGGACATTGTGAGTAAAATTCTGAGGTCGTTACCATCAAGGTACGAATCCAAAAAGCATGCCATCCAGGAGATGCATGGCTTAGACATAACAAGAAGTGACCTTGTAGCTAAGCTAAAGATCTTCGATCATGAGCGAAAAGATAACCCCAAATCTATCGCTTTTGAGGCTGTGGGCACTCCGTGCACCTCCTCACCACAGAAATCGTCTTGGGCTGATGAGTGCACAGACCCTGACGATGAAGAAGTGGACACTGAGCTGTCTCTGATTACGCAGCAGCTGAAAGATCTTCTCAGATCTAGAAGAGACAGACAATTCAGGGGTAGAAGACCCTTACCACCTTTGAAACCTAATCCTGACAGGGATGAGGATGACCTAGCTGAGGTGCAATGTTTCAAGTGTCAAGGCTTTGGACACATGAAAGACATTTGCCCTAGTAAGGAATACTTCAAAAGAGATAATGCTCTCTCCGCTCGATTCGATGATATGCCTGACCAGCATGAATTCAAATTAGATTTTGGAGAAACTGCTTTAATGGCAGGGACTTCAGATGAACGATCCAAACATGATGATTTGAAAAACATTTTAATTCATCAGTTGATCGAAAAGAGTGAGAACCTTGTTCAAGAAAAATATCAGCTGAAAACTGATCTTGAAAAGGTAGAGATAGCCCTTCTCCTGAAAGATCAAGAACTTAAGAAATTGAGTGATGATCTCTCCTCAACTTTGTCCTTAAAGGATAAGGAGATTGATACCCTAAAGAATGATCTCCAAAGGCTATCTGGTAGCTCAGATAAAGTAGCAGCAATGTTATTTGGTCAAAAAGCCTTTGGAAATACCAATGGATTGGGGTTCAATAGTAACACTTGCACCAAGGACAGTACTTTCATAATGGATGGATCAAGTCCTCCCTCTAATGAAACACATAAAGGTGTACCTGAGAAAGCTAAACCTTTGGATGAAAAACCTTCCAAGAATTGTCAGTACTGTGGCAAATCTGGACATGTCCAAGGAAGGTGTCGGCTTCTTAAAGGAAATAGGAAAGTTGTATATAAGCTTCAAGCCGATTTGGATAGAATGAACAAAGCCCTGAAGCAATTCAAGGGAGCGTTGAAAAACGTGGAAAGTTCAAGAGGAAATGACAAGGGTAAGAAAAACTCTCAGCCCGAATCAGTCTTCAACAACCATTCTACAATCAACACCCCATGTGAGTCTAGTACTCACACTTTAACTGCTTAACCGCAGTTAGGGGATGCATCCTCACACTAAGACTTGTGTGTGTGAGGTATGTAGTTGATATCAGGAATTCGTTCCTGGTAAGGTGGTTGTTCAAGTCATACTATAAAACATATTTTCACGTTGAGATTACTCCATGAAAATTTTGTTTCTGACTGATAGAGTCTGTCCGACAGACTTCTGGAGCTTTAAGTTTGCAAAGCGGTTCCCGAACCGGTCCGTCGCAAAAATCTGGAAGATTCCCTTAAGTCTTTCAGATAAACTAAAACTCACTCCTCTTGAAAGATATATATATATATATCTCGTTCATACATCCAGTAAGTCATAAACAAGATGGCTTATCCTACAAGAAGTGTTACGAGGAGTTGTGAAACTAAAGCTGTGAAAATTGAGCTCTGTGAAGGGATTTCAAGCAAGAGAAAGAGGACTCCTGCAGAAACTTTGGATTATCTCCACAAGTATCCTGATCCAGAGACTCATGCTATTAACTCGAGAGAAACAATTGATGGATATACAAAATTGAGGAAGTACTTTCTGTATAAAATCGATTACAAAAGGAAGAAAGCTTTATTCCATGAAGACAAAGCCAAACGCTTCAGGAAAAGCCATACTCATTATACATCATTGTTACGTGCTCTAACTGGTCTTTCTGAAGAGGAAGCTAGAAATAGGCACATCATAGATGACTTCTTTGATGAGGTCATATCTCGAGATGTTGAAGGCAAAATTTGAGGTCATACAACTTTATTCGTGTCTTCATATGATTCAGTAGTTTGCCTTTCATGCTTTTAGAGTGTTTCAAGCATGTACTACTTTATTTCATTAATAAAAGTTCTTTTTAGATGTTATTAATGATGATGTTTGCAATACTTGATTTGTTTACCTCAATCTTATTGCAAAACATAGCTTTTTCCATTGCTTCGGTAGTGATGTAAAGCTGTGTCTGTTTACAAAAGTTATGCTTTTTCCATTGCTTCGGTAGTGTTTTAGGTGTAAAACAATAAAGAGAATCTGAGGGGTAAAGTGTGAAGTGTGATGATGTAATAAAAGATGATAATGGAATTCGAGAGGTCAAGATCGAACAAGACTCGCCTAAACCAAGAAATGGCCGTTCGAGTATTGCTTCAGTTACAAGAAGAGGATATAGGGTTGGTTTAGGGAGGGAAGCAGAGAAAGATGAGATCAGAGAATTGCTATGATTTTCTGTGATGTTGATGATTGAATTGCTAAAGAAGATTGGATATTCAGTTCTCACTAGATATTAAATGCTGAATGAGAAGAGTTAATCAATTATCGATGAGATTGATTGATTGAACTTGCACTGAATTAAACTGTTGAACTTGTCTGTTCTGTCTTTCCAAACTGGTCGAGTGACCTATTTATAGCAATAGAATTCCAACTGATCTCGTAAGAAGTGGAAGAAGTGGAAGAGTGGGAGTGTGGAGTAAGTGGGGCAAGTCTTGCGCCTAATATTAGGGAAGAATAAACCGCCCACTTTCTCATCCCCTCTTTTCAGCAACGTTCACACGACTTAGCTTTCTTTCTCGTTAAGTGATTGAGCCGTTGCAATCACACGTGCCGTAGACCGCCAAACCAAAACCCTAAAGAATATCCCCCCATGTAACTTACTTGATTCTCGTAAGATTTGTTAAATATTTGTTAAGTCAAATATGACTAAGTGCAAGTCGTACCAATTACTGGTAAACTTAGGACTTTGTGATAAGATAAAGATTAAGCGATAAGCTTTGAATATCTCTTTGAGATTTGGTTTAAGGATTGAGCCGGGCAATCGCCATTTAAACCAATGAAATAAATCTAAGGGTTGAGCTAGCAACCGCCATTAGATAAGATAAGATAAGTCTAAGGATTGAGCTATGCAATCGCCAATTAGACTGAGAGGATTTCAGCAACTCTCTGTGGCAACAGTCAAGTAAATACGACTTTCGGTTTGCCATAAATATGAGAAATTGGCTTGTGGCATGTAATGCACCAATTCTCTGAGTAATAAAGACATATGAATGTCTAAAATAATATAGGTCATAGCCAAGAGCCATGATTAAGAATTATAGCACTGATTTATAGAAGCAAGTCCATAATCAGGAAAAAGCAGACGAATGATGCTATCACAGCGTAGCCATCATCAAGAATGCATAAGCATTGCCAATACAAGACCTAAAGATAGGCCATAATAATTATAATAAGCCATGTAGCATGGTATAATAATCTTATTGAGAAGTTAGGCATAAGTCATAAAGGATAAGCCACAACATTTATGTTATTTTCGGATTTCTGGACAGTTTGCATGTTGTCCATTAATAAAATCGCCCAGGCCAGACCATATTAGATAAAATTCTGAATTTTTAGTAAGTTATAGGGAACTCACAGAGGAAAATATTTCGTGAAGGAAGCACCCCCTAATTCCTCACGGATTGGGCTGTAAAAATCACGCCATGAGGAAATACGTGAGCTGTCAGGTTTCCTTGATTAGGAAACTACAGTATTATGGACTAAATAAAATCCATAATCCTCTAGGATTTGGATCAGTGGGACCCATAAATAGAGGGGAGGCTGGAGAAGAATATATTCTAGTCCCAAGGGGGCAACTAGAGCCCGTGAGAGAAGAAAATGCCGTGGCTCTCCATGAGCACAAGCCGGGGAAAACCGTAAGGCCCCCAAGGTTTAGCGCGCCCTGACTTTGGGCCTCCAAGATTTGGCCAAGGCAAAGTCATGGGGCTCCAAGATTAGGCCAGAGCAATAGCGTGGGTACCCATAATCAGGCCAAGGAGGTGGCGTGGGCACCCAAGTACCAAGGCACGCCAAAAACGTGGATATCCAAGATTAGGGCAAGCTAGAAGCATGGGCATCCAAGGCTAGGGCAGAGATTGGCCGTGGGCCTCCAAGGAGAAGGGGCGTGAGCATAAGGATAGATAATTGTCGTGAATAGAGCTTGGGCATAGGCGGGGCCATGAGGACAAGGAAGAGGCCAAGCTAGTGGCCGTGGGAATAAGCGCAGGGCTATAGGCCAAGAGGATGGATAGCCAAGCTAATGGTGGGGCTAAGCTCTGGGCTATAGGCCAAGAGAATAAAGGCCAAGGTGTTGGCGGGGTTAGGCTCTGGGCTATAGGACAGGAGGAAGATGGCGTGAGGCATTGGCGGGGTTAAGCTCTGGGCTATAGGCCAAGGAATGATGGCGTGAGGCATTGGCGGGGTTAAGCTCTGGGCTATAGGCCAAGGAATGATGGCGTGAGGCATTCAATCTTGGCCAAGGGATGGCCGTGTGTCTCCAAGTGTTGGTGACGTGAATTGCCTGGGTTTGGCTCGAGCATGAGCTAAGCTAATGCACATGCTTGGATATTCTTACGTATAGGCTAGGGATATAGACCATGCTACTAGGCTAGGGTCGTGAGATATCAAAGCATGGCTAACGGCAACCAAAATATCTTATCCCTAACATAAAATAAATTCATACCTTGTCTCGAGCTATTCCAGGACGCCAGAAATTGATGCAAAATTACTCCTGTGACCTCCTCGCCAAAAACCACCATCAACAGGTAGTGACGTAAAGAAACTTTTGATTATATGGTTATTAGGGTTTTCTCAAACTCAGAATCATATAACTCTTTTTTCGAAATTGGCTAAGGAAAAGATATTATTAACAAAGCAAAACTGGATAACATTCAATTGTTCTTGTCCATGTTAGACTTTGTCAGTTGTTCTTTATTGAATAACACCACACGGGGGAGAGTTCTTTTGAACTTGCGCTTAATAACAAATCTTTTTAGGGAGCGTGGATGTGGAATATTGGGAGAAAGTGTATCTTTATTTCTCCAAAGGGTGAGAACTCAGGAATCTTGTTGTTCAGATTACCTAAGTATACCATCTTTAACTTGATATGCGAGTTCTTGGCTTCACCTGTTCTTATAGGTGTATGAAACCCTAGTCTCAAACTACTTTGTCATATTTTTGTGACAAATAGGGGGAGAATACATATGTGTAGATGGTGAAAAATGAGAGAGGGACAAGATTGTCAAAACACTCTCGAAATCATGTCTTATTAAAGGCAGTCGCCTATTCAGGCTCATCTTTATAGCTCAGGGTGCAATCCATTCCATGAAGCTAACCCCTCTATGAACTCTCTCTTATAACTCCGGTGGGGAGGGTAATGTCATAGAGCAGTATCAATGATCTCACCAACATATTAAACCCATCGATCAGCTCAGAGCCGGACCTCGCTTGATGGTACACGGTGAAAGATCAACAGAGACGTATCCTCATGGATTTCCTCTTAAAATACGACTCAATACACGAGTCTTGGTGCAAACCTCGGAAATATTGAAGTTCCAGGCCGGTCCGGAGCTCTCTGAGAAGCATACACCAGCCTAAACAGGCCTAAGCAGATCTAATCCCAAGTTCAGGATGGTCTAGCATACCATGGATAAGCATGCCATGACTTCAAAAGGGGTTGTAGCGTAAGCACGCACACCACGACTAAGGCACAGGATGCCGCAAAGCTGAGCTTAGCCAGATGCTAAAGCTATAACGCCACATAGCATGGCACCACAAAGCTATAACGCCACAAAGATTGGCCTAGCTGGCCTGACCAAAAGGGGGTATGGCGCCATATTCATGGCGCCACAAGAATACTTGGCCTGTCCAAGACACGGCCATAGGCCATGGCGCCATATTCATGGCGCCACAAGGTCATGCCTTGGCCAAAAGAGCCATGGCGCCATATTCATGGCGCCACAAGAATACTTGGCCTGTCCAAGAC
>JAJJMA010054927.1:0-22707 GCA_023529015.1 Papaver nudicaule
CTGATTTACACAAATACATCATGGGATAATATGATTTTCAAATAATTTGGGTTCAAATATGTTATAATGTGTTTCATTTGTTTCAAATTATAACATGGGGAAGTTTTTTTATAATCTGACTATCACGTGATAGATTTTCTTTTTCTGATAGTCATATTATGGCATGGGCATATCTTATACGATACTTGTGTAAATAAGATTGTAGATGGGTTCAATAATATTACAACATGGACAAAGGATAAAAAATATAATATTATAGCATGGACAACATAAGAACGAGAGAATTTGTGGTTACTAATCAAAGAAACTATGAACAAAGCAAAATCATAACAATAATTTAGTAGTAGGTATACGTGGTTTAAGTGAAAGGAAAAACCATTGAGAAAAATAAAATCAAACATTTGAAGTTCAAAACAACATATCATGGATAAGACACTCAAATTAGAAATCGAAAGCCAATTACAGCGGATCAATATTCTGAGACTGATATTCAAGAACTTGATTATTTCTATACCATAATAACCTTTTACATCACCATTTACGATCATCATCAGATGATGAACATAAAAGTGGATTAATAAAAAATGGTTGAGATAACAATTTCTTTTCTACCCAATCCCTAAAAAACCTAATCAAACCCAGAAAACGGAGATAACACAAGTAAAAAGTAAACTAGATAGAACCTTACAACTCTTTTCTTCTTCTCAGTCTTCACAATGACAATCAAATTCTTCTTCTTCTTCTTCTTCTATCTTCCCTTTCAACCATTTGAATATCATCTCTAATCACACTCACTCCTGTGCAAACACAACGAGAGTCTGCCTCTTTTCTGTTGAGAATACACACCAAAAAGATAACCAACAAGAATAATACAAGCCCTGGAATCCCCATATTCTTCAACAATTTTAACACCTTAGTTATTTCTTTTCCATTGACATTATCGTTGGCTTTACCTCTGAAAATAAGTTTATCATCACCACTGGTAGAATTAGAAGATTTAGAACTAGTACCACCGCCAACAACAATAACCTTCAATTTCATATCCCGTTGACAGTAAAACCTGCAAATGAAAAAGAATGGGCCTGGGCTATTCAACATGAACTTGCTAAAGCCACTCTTATCCGACAAAGAACCTTATTCAAAAGCACACCGTTGGAAATCCTCTTCCTTGGTAACTTGATCAACCTAACGATCGACAACATTAGACTTGAACACTGAAATATAAGAAATGAATTAGCCTCATAAAAAAGAAGTAAACACTCAAAGATAAAGATTTACAAAGCACATTTACATACCTAGAGTATCGCCAACAATAAATATCTTCCCATTTACCCATACATTATAATCAACATTTAAAGCCCACCCAAATGAATCTCTAACTAAATGATCAGTAACAAATCCCATACAAAAAGATCTAAACACTATTAATAACAACATTGTGCGTTCCGTTGCCATCTCTCTAAGAGCACTAAAAATAAATGATCAAAAGAGACAAAGGGTATTGAGAATCAAAGAAATTTTTGTGAGAAAGAGTAGTGCGTCTTGACCAAGGAGGGGTTATTAATTTCATAACAAAAAAAAAAAATCAGATTGGGGGAGCGGTTTTGCCGGACAGGCGACCGGTGGTTTTAAAACTTTGGAAGGAAGTGAGGTTTCAATTGATCAACCCATTTCTTCCTTGGTTTTTCTTCTCGTGTTGGATTACTCAGATTTTTCTCCTCCTCCTAAGCTTTACAACGACTGAAGCTAACCATGGCTGCCATTATTAGGGTTTTCCCGAAGCTCTGAAATTGCTTGCTTTTACCACTTTAGGGGAGTTGGGTAGTGACACTGTGGAGTTTCTGAAGAGATTGCGCAATTATATGGCTAGCCATGATGCGAATGTCATAGTGGGGGTTTTTCCTTTTCATAGAATTGGGGTTGTTACTTCAAAAAGGGATTGGAGCCCAGCTTGTTGCTAGGCTTCCATCTAAATCTTGTAATCCTGTTGATTCTGATTCAGATTAATAATATATGAATTTTTCCTTAAATAAAAAAATAAAAAAATAAAAAAATAAAAAAATAAAAAAATAAAAAAAAAACCTCAAAGATATAAATACGCACTTAGAGTATTACCAACAATAAAACTCTTCCCATTTGCCCATACATTATAATCAACATTTGAAGCCCACCCAAATGAATCTCCAACTAAATGATTAGTAGCAAATCCCATACAAAAACAACTAACTACTATCACTAACACCACATCGCATTCTTTTGCCACCTCTTCTAAGAGTAGTGGAATCAAGGAAATTATCAATTTGTGTGAGAAAGAGTACTGAGAATCAAAGAAATGATCAATTTGTGTTAAAAAGAGAGAAAGAGTGATGTGTCATCACTAAGTGGGAAGAGGGGTTATTTATTCAGTCTCTTAGTGTCTGTTTGTTGCATCAACTACTCAGTTTGACCACCAATCATTACTGGGTGTTCTTGTTTGAACCATTTGTAGTTCAATTTTTAGTATAATACAGTGGGTCCATCATCATATCTGTGAAGAGGGTTTAGTTTATAGAAGTTCAATGAGACATGCTCTTAGGGTTTGTTTCTTCCTTTTTTGTTACCATGTTGCAAAGTAAAATAACTTTAAAGATAATCAACTTGATCACAACTTGACACGTGTACTTTAAGTAAATCTATTTTTATTTGAATGAGTTGTGTAGAAATTTTTTCTTACCATCTCTCAGTTGGACCCGTTAAAGGCTTTATTTCTCTGGGAGTGATCTATTCCTTCCTCCTCCTTATTAGTTACAGAAAGAAAGAGCGAAGGAAATTGAGAAAGAGAGACGACCGATAAACCATAAAATCAAATGATTGGTTGAAACTTAGTTCATATATTTCAAAGGTAACATCATTGGGAGATAAAGTTTCTAGGTTTTCTGAAAGAGATACCCAAATCAAGATTAAAAGGATGATTACGAACAATAGGGTAAGATTCATCTTCAACATGACCATTAAGATGCTAATAAGCACCACCATCATCATGACCATCATCATCATCATCATCATAATCATCACCATTTTCATTTAAAAAACCAAAATCTTGTTGATTTAAATTCTTCATCGGGTTAATTATCAAATGCAACATAATGATTTGGAAGATCACCCAGTGAGTATATAGATTCAATCTCTGATTGAACCTCGTTATTATCTACAAAGGGAGAATTTGGTTCAGCTTATGTAATTGGATCATTGGAAGACATGATTGGAAAAAGGAAGAAAACTACGACTGAAAAATGTACGGAGGGAAGAAAGCAACAAAACGTAAGAGAGAGGTAAATAATAATAAGTAAAAAATAAGATAACAGCACGAACAACATAAAAAACGAGAAAAATTGTAGTTAATAATAAAAAAAACTGTGAACAAAGAAAAATCATAGCAATAATTCAGTAGTAGGTACATGTGGTTTAGTCTTTCGTAAAAAGGTGAATCTATAAATGAACCAACTCAGAATAAGGTTGATCGATGAAGTCTAAGGTAGAATATTAAAGCTTAAACTAGAAACAACACATACGAACAATAATAAAATTTCCTTAGAAAGTCATCTTGATGGATTTAAAAGGATATGGATATGGATATATAGTCGTGGACAATACATAGTTTAAGATACTAAAATATGCTTAGTAGTTGAATAACATAAGAAAATTGTATCTTTTGTTGGGTGTTGATAGGTGAATCCTTTAGTGTTATATTAGACTTATAAAGTGTGGGATACACCTGAAAAAGGAGCACTTTTTAATTTATAGAAGCAAAAAAAGTCAGAAATCAGGTTGCAACATGATTTGAGAATGACTTTTAGAAGAAAAAAAAAACTATTGACTTTAGACTTCTTGACTTGCGGGGAAGCTGTTTTTGGGGTGTTTGAAGTAACGGTTCACTTCTGGACTTGCATGGCTTTCTCACTTAGATATAATAAAAATGATGTATATATCCTTTATTGTTTCTCAATTTAAGGTTTCTTATACCCCACAAATCCAGTCCGTCACCTTGAACAACTTGAATTTATCACACAGTCAGAATTAAAGGCTATAAAAATGATACGTTTCCTATACTCTTGATGACTATTATCATTAAGGCGGGATTTAGACGAATAATAGACGAAAATAGGGAAAACGAACATAAGAACAGAGTTCAAAGAAATTATCTTCACTATATTATGAACAAAAAAAATTATTTCAAATTCTCTCTTTGTCACGCTTACAATCTCTCTAAACAATTTAAACCCTAAATTGTTTCGCTAAGCTTGCTTTTGCAATATCTATAATATTTTCCTCACAAGCCTCTCCTCTAAATTCCCGGAATCTAAAAATGTTTAGCTATGAGCTAGACATCCCTATTTATAGTCTTAGTTGAACTTGTAATACCCCGATTCGGCAGGTAGGGTTCGCCGAATGGAATATGGGTAATGGTTTATCCTTTCATAACACCGAGGCCTTTTCAAGCATAGTTAACTCAGAAGTTGGAAAAACTCTGCAGTTAAGCGTGCTCGGGCGAGAGTAGTCCAGGGATGGGTGACCTCCCAGGAAGCTGCTGCCGGATGACCGCAGCGGTGCCCGTTGAAAATCCCACACTGTCGGATGACCGCAGTGGCTAAGTGGGGACAATATCGGTGGAGGGACGGGTTGCTACAGATGGTATCATAGCCGACGACGGTTCACCTGTCGAGGATGAGAGAGTACGCTGGACGGGTTGTGTGTCAGGTAGCTCTTCTGATGAGGGGCAGGGAACATCGAAGATCTGGGGCTTGAAAAATATATTCCAGAGCCGGGGACGGCTCCAATTTAAAAGGTGGTGGTATTGTAATACCCCGATTCGGCAGGTATGGTTCGCCGAATGGAATATGAGTAATGGTTTATCCTTTCATAACACCGAGGCCTTTTCAAGCATAATTAACTCAGAAGTTGGAAAAACTCTGCAGTTAAGCGTGCTCGGGCGGGAGTAGTCCAGGGATGGGTGACCTCCCGGGAAGCTGTTGCCGGATGACCGCAGCGGTGCCCGTTGAAAACCCCACACCGCCGGATGACCGCAATGGCTAAGTGGGTACAATATCGGTAGAGGGACGGGTTGTTACAGAACTTAGTCCAAGGAATTCTATATTAGTTAGGTTTCCTAAACCTCTTGGGAATCTGTTTCCTTATCAAGGAAATATTCCCTTATATAACTATATTGAATTAAATATCAGTATCATTCCTTATTTAGGATCTATCCTCAATCAAACTTGAGGATTACTAGTTCTTAAGAAGAAGAAGATACACTTGTATAAAAAATATCCAAATTCCACAACCAAGATTCTACAACACCAGTTAAGATGTAAGGTATGGTTTTTTCAGATCTTTTTTTTTTAGTTTTTGCTTACTGAATCTGTCTGTCTCTCTCTTTTTGAAAAAGTGGGGGTACCCAAATGCACCAAACTTTTTAGTTTGTGAACCTATGGAAAGACTTGGACGATCAATTCCAACAATGACGATTCTTTGTTGATTCTTATTCATGATAGGGAATTAACTGCAGGTTAACAATAACGTACAACTTGCTTTTACTTTATCATAATAGATCAGAGACTTGTAATGCATAAATTTAAGTAAAGCAAGAGACTAGAAGTTTTATTGTAACGAGGAAACTGCTTAGTGATTTTTTTTTATTTTTTTATTTTTTGAAAAAGAAGGGGGTACCCAAATGCACCACCAACTTTTTAGTTCGTGAACCTATGGAAAGACTTGGACGATCGATATCCAAATCCCTGAGTTGAGTCGTAACGATCAATTCTAACAAAGACAATTCTTTGTTGATTCTTATTCATGATAGCGAATTAGGTGCAGGTTAACAATAACGTACAACTTTCTTATACTCTATTATAACAGATCAGAGACTTATAATGCGGGAAGTTAAGTAAAGCAATACACTAGAATTTTATTGTAACGAAGAAACTGCAATCCAGCAGAAAAGCCCCGTACCTCGTCCAGTTTGAACACCATACAATATTAAGCCGCTACAAATACTCAGACTGGGATGTAGTTCACACTGAATTAAGCTCACTAAGCAATTCAGTTACTTTCACACTCCTTACATCTCATGGATCTCACAAGACCCTGAGCACTTGCATCGCGATACATCACCAACTTTTTGCTCGTGAACCAAATAAACAGACAAACCATTGGACGATGTCGTAAATCAATATCCAAAGACAACCTGAATGATATATTTCGGAGCCGGGGACGGCTCCAATTTAAAGGTGGTGGTATTGTAATACCCCAATTCGGCGGTGGTTGGTCGAACGATGGAAAATAAGTAATAGTTTGTCCTTTCCTAACACCGAGGCCTTTTCAAGCATAACTAACTCAGAAGTTGGAAAGACTCTGCAGTTAAGCGTGCTCGGGCGGGAGTAGTCCATGGATGGGTGACCTCCGGGAAGCTGCTGCCGGATGACCGCAGCGGTGCCCGTTGAAAACCCCACACCGTCGGATGACCGCAGTGGTTAAGTGGGGACAGTATCGGTGGAGGGACGGGTCGTTACAGATGGTATCAGAGCCGACGACGGTTCACCTGTCGAGGGTGGGAGAGTACGCTGGACGGGTTGTGTGCCAGGTAGCTCGTCTCATGAGGGGCAGGGAACGTCGAAGATCTGGGCTAGAAAAATATATTCCGGAGTCGGGGACGGCTCCAATTTAAAGGTGGTGGTATTGTAATACCCCGATTCGGCGATGGTTGGTCGAACGATGGAATATAAGTAATAGTTTGTCCTTTCCTAACACCGAGGCCTTTTCAAGCATAACTAACTCAGAAGTTGGAAAGACTCTGCAGTTAAGCATGCTCGGGCGGGAGTAGTCTAGGGATGGGTGACCTCCGGGAAGCTACTGCCGGATGACCGCAGCGGTGCCCGTTGAAAACCCCACACTGTCGGATGACCGCAGTGGTTAAGTTGGGACAATATCGGTGGAGGGACGGGTCTTTACACACGGCCTCTAACACGACGCCTAAGTTTGATTTCCTTAAAATATGCGATCAAGGTTAATCGAAATCGAGTTCGTCATCAATTAGGGGTTACTGTCTTCAAATCTTGTAGAGATACCTAATAGATTTTACCTCACAAGGTAACAATCTTAACCTTAAGTTTGGATCATATTCTTTGTGGAACTTGTAGGACTTAATTTTACTTAAAAAGGACTTAAGAAGTTTATAACAAATTCTGATCTTGATCATTCTGAATGACCTTATAGCAGAACAGAAGGGCCTTTAGAATATACCAAAAAAAAAAAAAAAAAACACACGATACAAGATTGAGAAACCCGACCCGACCCGTGCTTCAAGAATCCCCAAGTGACCGGTCTTTACAATAGTCGTAAACTAAAAGGTTTTAAAAGAGCGACTAAACTTGCAACAAGGATTTACAAGAGTGTGTAGAGGGTTTAAGATGATTGTTGCAGGAGGTCCTTTAATTATAATGATCATCAAGGGAGGTTTAACACAAGAATTAAGCAACCATAGATTAGGTCTCAAGCAATTTTGTGAGCTAAACAAAGTCCAATAGCTTGCTCGGGTCCAAGTATAAACTTCTCAAAAAGCTCAAGTCCACAAGTGGTTAAGCGTGTGAAAAGTTCACCTTGAATAAGAAGGTTTGTGCACCAAAATATTTGCATGAGAAACCATGCACATGGTTCGCGAATCCAAAGAGAAAAAAGGACATGAGTGTAACAACATAGTATGGTTCGTGAACCTTATAACCATAAGGCTCGGTTACGGTACCCACTCATATGGTTTTTGAATTCAAATGTACTTAGGAATTCAAGAATTTTTCCATCTTGCATGGTTCACGAACCTAAGTGCAAAACTACTTAGTCTAGAAATTTAATATGCAAGCCACTGTACATTTATGAGTTTTTACACTTAGAGTTCCAAGTCTTCGTGCATAAAGGATGAAACCAATGTGTTAAGACTCAAAGAACAATTTATTTAGATCCTTCTTATAAAGATCAATACATAATGCCATTAACTATTATGATGATAGATTGATAAAACATGAGTATAAGAAATAATCCGTACTAAACTTTGACGAGAAGACTTAATAATATCAAATGCTTAATCTCCGTTCTTCGATCCTCAAAGAATATTCAACTCAACACCTAACCTATCCTAGTCCTAGAATAATATTAGTAGGCTAAATCAAGGATTGTGTTTTGGCATCTAAACTTGATAAATTAGTAGACATACTAACACAAGTGGGTTTGACCGAGCAATGCTCTAACAATATTTTCATTAAACATGGTTCAAGACTTATCAAAATTGATCTCTTGGCCAGAGTCTAAGCAGTATTTATGAAGATAATCCTTAATGTAAGGTATCAACATTAAACTTTGGAAAAGCAAGTTATCATCAATAAACAACAAATGCGTGATTGAATGGGAATTCCTAGAGACTGTTACATCCAAGCAAGACCATTTTTAGTAAGTTTATCAATGTAGGTAGAAATGGCCTCAGAACAAAGGATATATATAAAGATATATAGAAAGGGTCTCTCATTTTTCTAAGACCTCTCCTAGGTTTAATAAAGTCACTAAGAACACCATTAAGCAAAACAAAATAAGGCAGACACTGAATGATAAGATTAATCCAATGAATAAATCCAATTTCTTAAGGACTTTCCCAAGAAAAGATAATTCAAGTTTATCGTAAGCTTTAGAAAGTCTATCTTAAGCAAATGACCTCATTGGTAAGCAATATTTACCAATATATTGTCCAGAGTTACTTCTTGAAGGAACAAAAAGCACCCTAATTTGGATTATAATATTCTACTATGTGTTTTTGTGCACCCACGCAAGAAAGGAGCTATCATTCACATTCACATCTGACACTAACTTTAAAAGATTATGCAGGTTGTACTATTGAAGCAAGGGGACGGTGGGCAAATTGTAGCACAAATGATCAACTAGCAGAGGCAGGAGCTAAGAAGGCTTTCCTATGGGCAGCTGAATGGAGTGGTACAACGTGATTTTCCTAAGCGACTCACAACCAACTCTAGTGTTGCTGACGGAAATGTATGCCAAAGCAAGAAAGGAGAGATATGAACTCAGCGAAGATTTCGGTAACCAAAAACATTCACATCTGGCTTCACTGGTTTGTTCTCTATAGTCTGACGTGGTAAATGGTACTGAAAAGTAAAATTGATTCCATTTTTTCCTAAAATGAAATAACAGAATATAAATAATGGAAGTCGTGACTCGTGGGGAGCCGTTAGAATCTGTCTTCTTTCCCTTTTTCGTTACCCCAAAAAAACATGAGAAAGAAAGAAAGAGGGAAAAAATAAAGAACATACAAAACAAGAACCAAGAACGACGACACTCCATCTCTTGCTTCGTTTCTAAACACAAGGTTTAACTCCAAGAAAATCGGTGAAAAAAGAAAGACATAATGAAAGTAACAAACCTTTCTTCCTTTGAAGAAATCCGATTCCCTCTTTGTAAGTCTCTCTCTTCTTTATTAGTATTCATCATTTGATTTTATTTTTGGGTACTCATTTAATTGTATTGTGCTAACTAGGGTTATCATTTCCTGAAATATTCGCTGCAGATTGGTGATCCATTTTTTGCAAATTTAACAAAATAAATATATACCATAAACTGAAATCTTGTGGGTGTTATTGAGGATGGGAGATCATTTTGTGCTACTGGTGGATCGGTTGCTAACTGAATCCACACTTGAAGCTGCATTAGAGAGCAGAAACCGGTCTCAGCAACAAGCTAGCGGCTCTCCGGTAGGAGGTGAACCTGCCGCTTCATCCAACAGGATGGAATTTACCCCTGGGAAATTGGTGGAGTGTAGGATTTGTCAGGATGAGGATGATGACTCTAAAATGGAGACACCTTGTTCTTGTTGTGGTAGCTTGAAGGTAATACTTTTCTTTCAACACCAAAATTTTCTTTTCTTTATCGGTATATTATTTGATATTGTGCTTGGTTTGTAGAAGTTAGGTGTTGAGGAGTTTCTAAATCAGGTCATGGGTATCAACACTGCACGACTTAGCCATTTTGTTAGATGGACATTTGTTATTGGGTATTGATAAGTATTCCCATTGCCATACAATAGCTTCAAGGGCTTGAATTATTGAGCTAAACTAGGTGACTGGTTCCGGGATAGTTTGACTAGGCTAAGAATGGTGAAATGTGCAGTTATCCTCATGTTACTTTTTTTCTTCTTGTATGCCAATAATGCTGTAGGAAATTGAAGCACTTCCCATCCTAAGTTACAGGTTTGACTTGTCAAGGTTAGAATTAACTAAGAAATGATGACCAACCGAAAAATTATCCTTTGTCGCATATTAGAGTTCGAACATGCTGTAAGATAGGAGCACATTTTTGTAGTCTTTAATAACACCACCAAAGACTACATTGCTGAATATATCTAATTCAACTTACCTAAGTAATTATGCAATATAAATACTAAATTTGTAGAGTATAAGCGTTTCAGTTGGACACTGAAACTTCTTTATGGGTACATAACATATGTATGTTCTTATTCCACTTGCTACTAAGCATGGTAAACCTGAGAGCCCAAACTGTGCTGAACCTCAAATTGAATTAGCAATTCACTGTGTTTTTATCTTTTTTCTTATTCCTTCTTTAGCCCATGTAAATTATCATCTAGTCAGTTTGATTAACACACCTGCCCAGCCTTAAGATGTTGACGCATGTTCGTGGCATTTTATATCTTTAAGACCAATCTTGCCCACTGCATTACATATAGAACTGATTATTGACACATCTACTTCTTGGTCACTAAAGTATGCTCACCGAAGATGTGTCCAGAGGTGGTGTAACGAGAAGGGGGATACTATATGTGAGATATGTCACCAGGTGAGAGACTATTCTATTAGTATTTTCTTACTTCTGTTTGTATGTTAATGATTTGGCCACACCTAGCTGTGCCAGTGACCTTTATTTTTTTGATATATTCTTCACTAACAACTTACTTACTTATTAGCTGCCTATTCTATTGGCAGCCATTTAAACCAGGTTATACAGCACCTCCCCCTTTATTTCATTATGGAGGTATCCCAATGAACTTTAGGTATGTCAGAGAAGTGATCTGCCCTTGCTAATTTGTTTTCCGTGAACATTGTAACTGATGCAACTGAATTGCCTTAGGGATCTGACATTACATTTACCATTTTTCTTCATATAGAAACTGAAATTGGTGTTACATTATATCCCGTGTTATGATACTTCTTTTATGATAATGCATCTTCACGGCCACCTAATCGAATTCTACTAACTCCTGAAATGTTTTAACTTTATGCTCCCTTGATCTTGCTTTTAGAGGAAACTGGGAGATTCCCAGGCGGGAGCTATATAACCCTCGGTTTATAGCTATGGTTTCAACAAGTCGCAGTTTTCTGGATGCTGACTACGATGATTATTCATCTCCCACTTCAAGAAGTCTCATTTGTTGCCGTACAGTCGCTATAATTGTAATCTCTCTCTCTCTCTCTCTCTCTCTCTCTCTCTCTCTCTCTCTCTCTCATTTCTCATTTTCTCCTTTGCAGTTCATGGTTCTTCTAGTCCTACGTCATGCTTTGCCTATCATAATTAGTGGAACTGATTACTACTCTTTCACAATGTTCATGGTAAGGTTTACTGCCAGTATTGCACTTTCTTTTGGTAGAAAAAACCAGATAAATTTGTACAAATTACAGTGAAGTGAATGAATGATAGATTGAACTTTTGTTTTGTTACTCTTAACCAACAGTTGTTGCTATTAAGGATCTGTGGCATACTTTTACCAATTTATCTGGCTATCAAAGCAGTGGCGGCTATCCTACGCCGGCGTCGCCAACATGTAAACCCTTTTGAGCTTATGCTATTCCATCTTTTAGGACTATCAAACCCCTGTTTCAAGGGTGTTTTGTTTTCTTTCATTCTTCCATCTTCCTTTTTTATTTACGATAATCAGTTATGTTCCCATATACTATAGCAATATAAAAGTTCAGCCATCACTACTAAACTTCTAAAACAAGTTTGCACCTTCTAATGGCCATGCTTCTAATATGAATTTAATAGTTCATTTGTTCCTTTTTAGTGAAGGAAGAGGAAACTTAATTCTATTTTCTTGAACTGCAGGAACCACGTGCTATGTCCTATAACACATCTGGAGAAGTTGAGCAGGCACATTTGCAGCCTCAACAGCATCTTATTCATGTTCACTAAGATAGTAATGCATAGATGTCCTAGATCACCAACTCAATCGAAACAAGAAAATACACAGTTCAGGTTGATTCAAGCTTATCACTGGATATGTGTATGTATATATACTATATCAATAACTCAGCTGAAACTGTAAATTATTTTAGGCATTAACCAAATTATGTATATACTCAGCTGTAAATGTTAATTATTCTAGGCATTAACCCTCTCGTTTAATGTATGTACTCAGCTACAACTGTAAATTATTTTAGGCATTAACCATATCTATGTATAGAGTATATATACTCAGCTGAAAATGTTAATTACTTTAGGCATTGGCCCTTTCAATGCAGAAGAATTTCTCTTTTGGGGTAGAAAAAAGAAATAAATGTAATTCCCTATTGAATACAAACTGGTTAAAAGACAAACAGTACATTTATTCCTGTATAGCTGACCAAAACTGAATTGGGGGCTTGATCTCTATACTGCATAGAACAGAGGCTACTATACTAATTACTAGAGATTGCAGTAGGTCTGAGGTACCAAAACTAACTTGGCAAGTCCTGCCCAGCGTTTTTCGTGACAACAGACCACCAACTGAAGCTCGGGGAATGCCCAGTTCCAATTTTCGGAAAGTAGAATAGATTGCCGGTGCCGGATATCATAAGATGGGTCATAACACAACATGATAGTGTAGCCCAAGTGTAATAAAATAAACCACCTAGTTTAAAGACAAAATTGGAGTTAAACTGAGGTAATTGAGAGCATTTTTGTCAAAGATAATTGTTGCCAGGATGTAACTAACGTGTGGAACCTAGCTCAACATATATCAAACGATAATGGGCTGCCACGCATGTCATCAGAGAAGCCATATCATCAACATTTCTGCCACGTATGACGTTACTATCCTATACGTGTCTAATTAGTAACTACACTACTGTTTATTGCTATGCACTTCGGCACAATGCGTATATATGAAGCAGCACTGTATTTCGAGGCGTACACTAGAAGCCCTATTCTACTGCTACCTGAAATCAACATCTTTTAATTTCCATTGATTTTGAAGCATAAAACTAGCTAAGATGAGTCAAGAACAACCAAGAAGGCCTGAATCCGGTGAACAGAACATGAGTACTGCTCATCTGAAAGAACAACCAAATCCTGATTATAACCAACAGAAAGAACCTATTAAATATGGTGACGTGTTTCCGCATGTTTCTGGTGAACTTGCTTCGAAACCTATATCCCCTCAGGATGCTGCTATGATGCAGACTGCTGAGAATTTAGTGCTTGGCCAGACTCAAAAAGGTGGTGCTGCTGCTGTTATGCAATCTGCAGCAACAAAAAATGAAAGAGCTGGGCTAGTTGGTCATACTGATGTTACTGATGTCACTGCTGATCAGGGTGTTACTGTCGCTGAAACTGACGCCCCAGGTAGGCGTATTATTTCTGAATCAGTTGCAGGCCAGGTAATTCATCGTCTCAAGCTGTTTTTTATTTTTCCCCTCAAGTCTTTAACTAGGCATACATATGGTTGCAAGTTTAATTTACGAATGCAAAAAATCCTATTACTGCAAATAGGTGATTTCGGAGTACAGTAGGCCAGCTCCCTTAGCAGCAACAACAACGTCAGCAATAGCTAAAGATGCAGTTACAATAGGAGAAGCATTGGAAGCGGTGGCAATAACTGCCGGAGATAAACCGGTGGACCAAAGTGATGCAGCAGCAATACAAGCAGCTGAAGTGAGAGCAACTGGTATCAATGCCACCATTCCTGGCGGTATTGCTGCGGAAGCTCAATCCGCCGCTAGTGCTAATGCTCGGATGACTAATGAGGGAGAGAAAACCACTCTCTCCGATGTTCTCAAGGTACTACTTACTATGATAGCTGTTGTGGTGTACACAGATAATTTTGGTATAAATTTAACCTTCTAATGATTTAGCTTTGTGAACAGGATGCAACATCCAAATTGACCATGGATAAAACTGTGACTAGTGAGGATGCTGAAGGAGTGGTTAGTGCTGAGCTAAGGAACAACCCACATATGGCTACATACCCTGGTGGTGTAGCTGCTTCTGTTGCAGCTGCAGCCAGGCTTAATCAAGAACAGTAAGCAGGTTGCCAGGTAGTAGTAGTAGTAAAATAGAATCAAGTGTAGCTGTAGATATGTCAAGCTAATGCCATGGTGAAGATCTTTTGTTACTTTGTAAAATTAGAACCTCTTCATTTTGTACAAGTGTCTTGTAATGTGAATCAAAGTTATTAAATAGGTTTCTAGTCTATTTATGGATGATGTACTCTACTTTTGGATGCCGGGAGTCTTAAAAAGTATACAGGCACCTGAAAATCCTTCGCTTACCGAGGAACGCACATCTGTTTAATCCGTGGGTGCTTGGTGTTCATCCGTGAGTGTTCGGTTTTCACCCGAAGTGCTCCAATTTGAAGCTGTTCGTAAATTTCTGGAACAGACTTTTTGCTCACTCTTTCCTAACAAGTTTTCAACGCCATTGAACATCTCACTCTCCCACTTTCCTCTAGCGGTTTATAGAAATATTTCTCGACTTGTCAGCAGAGTAACTATGCATTACTAGGTTGTTCAGCCCGTGCATCTGCACGGGCCCTAGTTTAGACGTCTGTTAATAGGACGTGAAAGATTTATGTCTGATTGCAAGGTGTGTGATATTGTGGTAGTAACAACATTAATTAAAGAATTCATAGTTTGGTAACTGAGAGGGGGGGTCTTGAGAGGGATCATGTGACAGGGTATTTTTGAGAGGTTTTAAACTTGTTAAATTTTGATTTGGATCATAACTCATCTATCTATTGTTTAACCATTGCAGACAGTTTTTTTGGTAGGATTCCACCATTCCTCAGTTCACCTAAATGCATTAGTTTTGCAACACGCCATTTCGTTCAGGTGAAAAATCAAAATCCTTCTCGCTGATTTGTTTTCCGAATCAGTAATTTATCTATCTTAAATATCACATGTGGAATTATAGGTAATACTTGTGTATATCAGTGATCGTGACCATTTGCACAAAATATCTGAATGTGCTGCTTTGTGTTTATAACCAATGGTATTTAGTGCATTGTACAATAACTACAATGATGCTTAGGATTATTACGTTATTGCTGATCTCCTGGCTTCTTTTTTTTTTTTTTTTTTTTTTTTTTCTAAAATGGTTCTACAACATGCCAGTTAATGAGTATGTAACAAAAAACATGACTCCAGAGTTGTGTGCGCGTAGCACAGATTGTAGAACGAACTATAAGTTCATCACTATTCTAGCTAGTTCTCTTCCTAATGATCTGAAAAAACCTATTGTTGTGCTTTTTACGGTGTCCCTCTGAAATATCCAAATTTTAGTCTGTTGCGTCCTAGGTCTTCAACCTTTGTTCCACATCGATTCATTTGTTTTTGTGAGTTGGACAACGTTCTCAGGTCCTGCATCATGCGCCTCTGGCTTGTCCCTTCTTCCTATCGTTGGCGCTGCCTGCCAAAAATTCAAGTATCTGCATAAAGTATCAAATCCAGTTCCGTATGAGTATGCATGAATATTAAAACGCCAATCCAGATTTACATCGATAAAAAGTAACCTTGAAATTGGGTTATTTTGAGTTTCCTCCCCTCTGAAGATTGGTATTTTGCGTTACCTCCCCAAAAAGATTCAAATTAGTGATACCTCCCCCCGTCAGTTTTCTGCCTATGTGGCTGTTATATGCCACGTAATTTTGTACATGTGTCACCCTATATTAGGATTTGACTAAAGTACCCTCCCAAAATATCTTATCTGGAACACGTGTCTATCATTTAAAGATCTGATCCAACGGTATCTAATCGAGTCAGAAGATGAAGGGTGATAGATCTATCACCTTTTTGATGGCTTATTAGAGCCAAACACGTGCCCTCCTTCTCTTTAACTACCACCATTGGAGCGAGAACTCCATTACTGTTTTCATCGAACAGAAAAAACACAGAGAAGTGAGGAAAAAAGTTAGGTTTCTGGGTAGGTTTTTCGTGTGATTTTTGTGGGGGTTCTCAATTTCGAAGAAAGAAAACACAAACAAGAAGTTACCGGCGACGCATATTTCGATTTCATTTTCAGTTTTTAGTCTCTTTCTCTCTCTCTCGCAACGAAAACCAGATCTGAACAAATCGATAGAAAGACTAAAGAAATTAGCAGACACCAGGTCAACATTCACAACCAGCAAATCAGACAACATCAAGCACTGGAATATCATGTCCGTTTTCATCAAATTTTAAGAAGGTAACCACTGGAAATTGATTCTCATTAACAAATTTGATTTTAGTATTTTGATTTTGATTTGATACAAATTTGGGTATTGTGAGATCGATAATTTGGATTTGAAATTGGGTTTTCGGAAATTATGGTTGATCTTGATAATTGAAATTGGGTTTTCCTAAGTTAGGGTTTCAGAATTAGGGTTTTTAAAATTGGGTTTCTGTTTCTGCTCAAATCGAATGTTTATTGATGTGTTTGTAATTGGAATTGGGTTTGGTTATGTTGAAATAACTCTACTTTGATCAGAATGACAGTCTCTGACTGCATTTCAAATGGAAATTTGGTAAGGTGGTAAATTGCAAAGTTGGTAATTAAGAAAAATCATTATTTATCAGGCTACTGTGAGGTTTAGTTACGTTTTCATGCTGTCAATGGAAATTTGGTAGTATACATTTTTGATTTATCCACAAAAATGCTAGGAATTTGTAGTTTAAACAAGCGATTTTTATGGGATATATAGGTAGGCTTCATCATTTGTTCTTTGTATAATCTTACTGAGAATTGAGTGCTGTTTCTCAAGATTATATGTGTCATGATATTCTGATCTTAGCAGAGAGATAAGGGCTGAAAGCGGTATCTTGTGTCACTAGGGGCTGGTCGAACTGTAGTATCTTTGAATTATTGGGGTAAAGAGTAGTGTTATTGGGGATGAGTTTCCTTAAAAAGTGAAAAGTAGGTAGTGGCTGGTGACTGATCCTCTTTCAATCTGAGTGATTGTACTACATGCATGTAACTCATGGGTTCACAACCTATAAATAAAATTGGGCAAAGTTGCTTTGAGCTTCATTGATTGTATTGTCTTTTGGTGGCATTTGCCAAGGGTCTTGCCGTGGCACAATTTTTAGACTGTAGGAAGCTATTGTGATCATTCCAACTAACATTTCCGAAATTTTAATATGAAGCATTATGTCCTGTAAACTCAAATGCAGTCATGACTAATCATTTGAAATGGATGTGGAGATGGTATCCAGATGAGTTGTAACCTTGGAAAACTTAGCTGGCCTTTTGCATCATAATTCATCTTCCAATTGTGTTTGCTACGGAGTAACTTCTAATTCCCACAAATAACTCTACTTTGATCAGAATGACAGTCACTCTGCTAAGTAGTTAATACTAAAGTAAAAGTCGTTTAGGAATTACCGTTAAGGATATCTCTTTTCTTTAGTGCACATTAGTCCAATCTTAATTCTCAATTTTTGCAGGTTTTGTATCTCAACCTCTTCTAGAAGATCAAAGTTCATTAATCATGACTAAGAGGATATAGAAAGACAAAGTCCTGTTGGATTCTCTTTCAGAAACTGTGCACTCTCAAACAAAAACAAATTAAGATTATACGAAGAAAAGCAAATCTCGATGGTTGAAGTTCATATGCTCTGAAGAAGGCAGTGAAGAAGGCACTACTTTGTGTATTTCAGTTGAATTTTCCCTTTTTTTGAATATAGAGAAACTGTACTCTGTTTTTTGGGTTGTTGTACTCTGTTTTTGGGTTGTTTTGGAGCATTTGTTTTGGCTCCGAACTAGTGCTACTTTGGAGCTAAATGAATGTGTTTGCTTTAAGATGAATGTGTTTGCTTTTAGTTAAACTGTTTTTTTTTACTCTGTTTTTGGTGTTAGGTCCTCTGTTTTTGCAGGTTGAAGTTCATATGCTCTGAATATGACTTGCAATTTTTACAGGGAACAAGTAATGACTTTACATCTTTTCTGGATAATACCTCCCCTTTCAAAAAATAAAATTGGTAAAACCTCCCCTTTCCAAGATTTAAATTTGCGATACCTCCCCTATATTTGACCGTATGATCATCTCATCAGATTCGTCCACGTGTAAAAAAAATAAAATAATAATATAAGGGTATTTTCGGTTTTAATAATACACGTGTCAAAAATGCCAACGTGTAATTTCTTGCTGACTCAGATAACAGCCACATAGGCAGAAAACTGACGGAGGGGAGGTATCACTAATTTGAATCTTTTTGGGGAGGTAACGCAAAATACCAATCTTTAGAGGGGAGGAAACTCAAAATAGCCCCTTGAAATTAGATTGTACGTCAATATCAAAGACACGAATACTAACCTTTTAGGCACAGGTGTGATGCATCTGGGGTCAAAATCGTGGTACATTCTTATTGAGTTCGTGGACGATAGAGTAATTTTTCCTGAACATAAATCAGTCGTTGTGTCGGGTAATCACATAGATGGCAGCTTAAGTCTAGAATAATATTCATTGTTATATTCTATCCATAGAGTACCTTGGTAATACTTTACGAATGTAGAGCAAACAGCAACCAAATCTGAGTTTCGCCAGTAGCTAGGATAAAAGTGTCTGTCAATCGCTTGGCCAATTAACTTTACATAATTTCAAGGACATTCATGCGTCATACATTTAAACATGAAGGACTTCCTGGCCATTGATAGCTAAATCCAACTTGGTACTGCTTGACAGTGAAATGACAAATAGACTGTGAAGTGTTTCATTCACATCTTTCCAGAACTAACCACTATCTACCAACATTAATGTTTCAGACCACCATTTATATGTACCTCTGATGTTGGTCTCTATCAATAGACATGTAGTTATTGAAAATGTAGGACACAGTATTTGTAGATATATTCAGAGGCAAAAGGATAAGAATCGTGTTGCAAACCTAGATGGTTTGTCGCAAATTGCATACTGTCGTGGGAAAGCATGAAGAGACATCCCATGACTCCTGCATTGTTACTGTCATAAAGAAGAAGAACAATATCATTTTTGTGCAGTTAGAGGAATATATCAGTTTCGTGCGTAAACTTTTGACAGGAGTGGAAAGACGAATGATACATAACTTGCTCAAGTCCATAATTAACTTCGACTGCAAAAATAAATATCAGTCTAGGCTTCTTTTAATATGACGTGCTCTCATGTCTGGATTTGCTCTTCCTATTTTAAGAACCTTGTATTTATCAGAGAGTTTATTCACATTGTCATCGGTGATCTTAATTCTAAAAAGAAAATTCTCTACGATGATTGTCTTTTAGCTATTTCTGGTTCGTTCAGCTGTAGTGAGGTCAAATATTATTAGTATTGGCATATATGAGTTCTTAAATGCAAATGATTCACTCAATTAATATCAAATAGTAAATTGTTTTAGTACCCATTCGCACTTTTATAGATATATATTCTACATGCTCAAAAGCGGTGTTGTTCATGATCCTCTCAGCATTTAATCCTATTACTACGAATGTTACCCTGTCCGTCTTGTCTTTCACTCTCAGTTGAAGAGAATACCTGCATATCTTTAATTAGTTATGTGTACGTGCTGTCTATGTGACTGTAGTAATTTGTTTTAGATATTTTACCATGGAATATAGCCCTCATACAATCCTACGGGACATTTGGGATTGGGAGAGGTAGCCTGGGACTCATTTCTCACCACCTGTGTATGGCATCTGGTATCTGGTGCAAGCATCATAATGCCATGGTTGGTCATCCACCATGGCTATAACCTTGGCTTCGCAGTTCCATGAAGTAGCCTATCGCAAAAATGAAATAAGTTTCTTAGAGTTCAGAAGCATGAGGTAGTCATTTATGTTATTTTTTTTTTATGAGAATATTGAGTTCTGACCTTTTTGCTCGAATCTTGCAGCATCTTGTTAATCTCATGCAAAGTACACATGTTGTTAAAGAGTTCTTCGTCACCTTCCAAGATATGTTGCAAGTATAAAATGAAATATGTCAGTTGCATAATAACATATCCAAGAGACAAAACAGAGGATCCAATACATTTTTAGTACGCTTACAATTTTATGAAATTATGAACTTTGTGTCCATGTTTATGAGCACTCTCGAACAATTTGTAGTGGATAAATTAGCCACCTCCAGATGGATTTTTACATAGTTTCCAGTAACGATCACACTTGTTGGTTGGTAAATATGCATAATGAAATCCTTGGGCTTCGACGTGGAGGAAATCTTGAAACGTTATCTTGTAATGGATCCATCTACAAATTTGAAAACAATAAACTCATTGAAAAGAATAATACTCCGTGGTATGTTCACTATTCCAGTAGTTCCAAGTAAACATTTATAGATCAAAATGAGAATCCAACAAACTGTAAATGCTCCTGGAGCACTTTGCTAACTTAAAGAAACCAAAATGTGGGGTTGAGAGCATGGACTAATTGCAAGCCGAGCTAGAGCAGAATCTACGCATGAACATAAAATAAGTCATTCAACCAAAACATTAGTCTAACATAGATGGCAACTAAGGGATTTATGACTGTTTTATAATTACTTTTTTGCTTTTAGGTTGAAACTTTAGGGTAAAAGGAATAGGTTTGCACAATGAATCAGAGAACGCACAATATACCGACAATGAAGCTTTAGAGATCAGTGATGGAGTAGTTCTCTATAATATTACTAAACCACGGATGAAACAGTTGCTCTTATCAAAAAAATTTGACAATACGACAAAGTCACAAAGCACAACACAGGTTAATCACCTGGACTGTCACCAAAAGCAAAACCATATTCATATGACATATATGAGTGGTTGCTTTTCGCTGCTAGATCTGCCAATGTAAACATTGAATTCAGAAACAAAAACAGCTGGTGCTATGTAACAGATTTAACAATAACAAAATAATACAGCTCTAAATTCAGTATGATTACCTTGACCTCCATCTAAAGCCAGAGAAGCTGACTTATCAGTTTCTGCAAAGCTATATCCACTTGACTTATTCGAAGCAGCAGCACCCTAATTTTCCCAGCCCATAGTCTCATCGACAGAAGCTGAATCCTTCTCGATAACATATAAAAGTTATTGCTTTTAGTTGTTGGATCTGCCACAATAAACACATAATTCAGAAACCAAAAAAAAAACTACTGTTATTGAACAGATTTAACAACACCACAAAATACAGCACAAAACTCAGTATCACTACCTTGACCTCTATCTAAAGCCAGAGAAGATGAATCATCAGTTTCAGCAAAGCTATATCCACTTGACTGACTCAAAGTAGCAGTACCATGATCATCCGAGCCCACCATCTCAGCAACTGGAGTTGAATCTTTGTTCTTGCGAGAAGCTATTAAACCTTCCAGTTGCTCTGGGCTAAATTCTAAGATTAAAGCGCATATTGCTTGCTCTAGGAAAGGCTTAAATGTAGTTAGCCCACAACTTTCAATACTTACAGACCTACCAAAAATGTATTTTTCCACTCGATTATGAAAACAACCAAGTCAGAATGTTGTCTAGGGATTAACTCTTGATAACAACAGATCTATTTTACTTAAAACAGAAATTGAAACCTCAGTATGATCCTTTCCATCAACTTCTCTGTGCATTCAGGGTAACTGTACGGATAACTCTTCTTTCTTGCCAGTCATCTCCAATTCACCAAGGGAGATGGCTGCACTCTCACAATGACTGAAAGATCTAACTCCCACCTGCGCACAAATAACCCAATCAGATTAAGAAATAATCTTTGCAAGAATGACAGTTCTGTAAGATTAAAACAGAAAAATGATCCTCAGTGGAGAATTCTCCATCCTGGAAGTAACAGTCTAAAGCAATGATCTACAGAATCTACATCAAATTTTACTTCTTCAGCTGAACAGAAGTAGATACTTTCAGTTCTCTCACAATTCAAATTTTAGTATATTATCCCTGGATATTAAAATATTTCTCTAATTACTGTCAGTTAGTGGACACAATTGGAACTCTACTGACAAACCACTATTACTACTCCAGGAACCTAAAAATTACAGATCAAAATAGGAGAAGAAAACTTACCAATGTATAGGCGCCAGGCTCAACTCGTTTCTTCTCATATATGAAATCGAAAAGAGACTGTAATGAGAAAATGAAAAAAAAATAGCAACGTTAAGATGTAATAAAGCAAAATGCCAACATGAAGGCTCGTAATTAACTGCAACCTAATTCTCCCTTTGAACTGCTTTACCTGTAATTTGTCAGACTATAGAATCAAAACATAATTTCCCAAAAGAGAGCAAACAAAAATGTTTGAACAGCAAATGGTTACTCGAGCATGTCTTTTGTGAAATCAGCATCAAGTTAGAACTTAGAAGAGATTCTTATTAGAAGTTGAATCCCAATCAAAGCAAAGAGAACCCAGTACACAGAGAGAATAAATTAGGTTTTTACAAAAAAGAACTGACCTCCAGAAGAAAGACCCAAGACCCGTTAAATCATCAAGGTT
>JAJJMA010054928.1:0-12087 GCA_023529015.1 Papaver nudicaule
ACCCTAAAACTACCGAATGAGAACTCAAAATTTTCATTCTCCTCCTCACCTCTTCTCCTCCCCTTCCCCTCCTCCACCACCCAAATCCGCCTTTATCTTCTCTTTCACCACCATTCTCATCCCCTATTCCCAATTCTATTCGGTGGCTTCTTAATTATTTGATTTCATCGTCGATTATTCGTCGTTAAGCGTCGATTCGATAACGATTCATCGTCGATATAATGGCTCCGAAAAAGAATAAAAGAAAGGAGACAACACCCCCTCCTTCACCTAGTCCAAATACTTCTTCTTCTTCTACTCCCCCTTCAATTCGACGAGAATTTGGCGAAGAAGACGACGGACATTCAACCCCCGACGAAGTAAATTGGTTCGAAGGAGATGAGAGAGAGCACGCTGTATTGAAAGAAGTGGTTCCACCAGAATTAGTTCCACAAATGGTTTCAGTGAGGTAATTCTCAAGCTTGTGTATGAATTTAGCAATTAGGGTTTCCATTTTTCGCCCAGAAAAACTAGGGTTTATGTATGAACATCATAACTCGGTAGCTTATAGAGATACCGAGTATGAAAATTTACAGAGTCGGTGGCTCTTTTGCTTACCGAGTACTTATGGATTATACACTACTCGGCAGCTATTTTGACTTACCGAGTATGATTTTTCATATCCTTTTTTTCTGTAAAATTTTTAAGGTATAATCGGTAGCAAAGTTTTCCTGCCGAGTAACAATTTTTCTTACTCGGTAGCTCTTCTGTCTGCCGAGTATGTTTGTGCTGCCGAAGGGTTTAACACCACTCGGTAACTCATTTATTTATCGAGCTACCGAGTAAGTGTACTCGGCAGCTATTTGTTTTACCGAGGGTCAATTCTCCACACTCGGTTGCTTTTTTGCTTGCCGAGTATGTGTTATGTGCCTTCAATTTTACACTACTCGGTAGATACATGTACCACCAAGTGGTGCTAGACACATGTACTTTGTTTTAGAACCTGATATGCTAGTTTTTCTTTTCTTTGTTTTGTACTTTGGTATACATTAGGGCCAAGGAAATTAGAACGAAGAGAAGACACGACCAGCCAGTACAATACAATCTAACTATACAATCTCCGGAAAGTCTACCAGCACGAACTAAAGGGGGTCAGAAATTGACCGCTAAACACCGCCGGCAAAAAGAAGCGGAAATTGCTGCTGCTAAGGCTTCTAAAAAGCTTGCTAGGGCTGCTGATGCAGATAGATGGAATGGAAAAATGGGTGTTCCAAGTACAGGGACTTCAGGTGTTGAAGGTAACTATATTAGAGGTGTTTCTAGTGGAGGTGGTGCAGGTAGAGGTGGAGCTAGTAGAAAACAAGCTAGGGCTGCTCCTGTACCTACAACTCAGATTGAACAAGAAGAAGAAGAACCTGCTAATCAAGAAGAAGATAATGTTAATAAGAAAAGTAAGGAGCACTTGAATTTCAAAATGATCGCAGGTCACGATGACGAAAAACCTCCTGGAACCCCTAACGATGGTGGTGAATTGCTTTTTGGTTACAAAAGTTCTTGGGCGCAAACAATCTATTGTGCCGAGGTAAGAGGTTCAACCATTTTGTTTTTTTTAGTTATTTGGTTACCTATTGTTGCATACCTATAGTCATGTTTATGTTGTTATCCTAGGATCATGTGGAAGCAATTCGAATTCTGAAACCTATATCTTCGGCGGGGAAAATGAAGTTGTGGCCCAAAGAAGATCTTTGTTCCGGAGCTCTTGCACATGTGGAGGCCTCGGGGTTGTTGCCAGCTGTTGAAAACTCCATGATAGACCATGATAGGGTCTTCATATCAGCCCTCCTCGAGCGTTTTTATGGCGAGACCGACACTATGCATATGCCATGTGGAGAAATGGCAATCACTCCAGAAGATGCACACGTTATCACTAAACTCTCGCCTGAGGGCAAGGCGGTTGCAGACGGCTACGACGCTTCTGTTGATTGGAAAGAGCTCAACCGTCTCGTTTTTGAATGCCTTGGTTGGAGCCCGGCTAAGTATGAGGAGGATTGGAAAAAGTGTGCCATATACAGGAATAGACAACTCGATCTTAAATCACTAAGGGAGCAGTTTAGCGGAACTGCAGCACGGGAACAACAGGGGTTGAGGATATCTAAAGAAACTTGCAGGCATACGGCTACGGCGTACTTGCTCTATCTCATACACACTAAGATACATAACTTATTCCACATCAGTCGTGCCGCTCGGAAGGGGATGTTGAACCTTCCAATCTTCTATGTTGGACGCATACTTCTCAATCCAAGCACTACAGTGGTTGTCTGGAAAATGGGTTGAATACCTTGCCATGGGAGGTAGGGGACAATCTTCTTTTAACCTCAAACCAATGAAATGGTCGGGGCCTATAAACGCTATGACGACTCTTCTACCCACGTTTTCCTCCGTACAAACCGATCTTGTAGGTACAAAAGTCGAACAATGACCTATCCCAATCGAAAAATAATGGACAACGCAATCTAATGAGTCCGCAATTAGATATCCACACAATGGCATTCGCGTCCAATACTTGGGAAAAAACGTCTGCATATTCTTTCGGCCATTAATCCGGGCAAGATCATCGTTGAATTGTTTCAATTTATCCCTACGATTACCTTCCAAATTCATTCCAATATAGAATTCCTTGTCCTTGAGGAGTTGCTCTCCCATCTGCTTCCTTGTATATCCCACTGGAGTGAGGTTGTCGACAAAAACTTGTTGTCGTATTCCAAGTTGCTCCACAACGACGTGAAAACCACAATTTCCATCACGTGGAACATCATCGATTGCTAAAACAAACTTCCGTACACATTCCGGAAGTTCTTCTAAATAATGTTGAGCGAGAATGGGAGGACGTACCGTAGTTCTTACCAACACATCACCAACACTCTCCCTTGTCGACGACTTTGGTTTCACTTGCCTTGAACATTCTCCATTGTCAACAATGGGTCGTCCCCTTTTTTTTGGAACCAGATCCAGTGTAAAGTCAGCTTCAGTGTGCTCATGCAGAGAAGGATCACACTCAGAAGAATTCTGCTGCTTTGTGGCCGAAATCTTCATATTCTTCAACTCCAGTCTTTCTAGTTTTCTTGGTTTAAGGGTTGGCGGTCTTCCTGGTGGCTTTTGCTTCATTGGTTCTTCATCTAAATTTAAGAAGGGGTGCATTGCCACCTCCAAGTCGTCGTGGTCGTGGAGGTTTTGCTTTTGAGAAAAATCGTTCTCGTCGTACATTGTAGCGATCCGATGACACAACGGCGTTTCCATAAAAGCAACTTGGAGGTTCTTTGAGGGATTTGGAGTGAAAGATAGTTGCTTCCAAAACGGATCAATGTCTCTCATATCAATTATGTGTACGTACTTACCAAGCTTATGCGGACAAGGTAGTCCAATCCCCGACATCGTCTTACAATTGCAATTATCATCCGGCACACCGTGCTCCATATACCACTTAAAGTCTTTCATCATGTGATTTATGGCCCATCCCGACACTCTAGAAGTTAAACCACGAAGAAGTGGATGACCTTTGTACTTTCTAAAATATCTTTGCCTACTCCACTCCATTTTTGCCTCTAATTTGGTCAAATCACGCTTGGTGAACTCGTGAATACCATGTTGGAGCGACACAACCCCATTTTGACCTCCTTGAAGAATTCTTTTCAGTCTCCCATGTTGACCCTCAACAACACTTGTTGCCTCGTTCTTATAGTTTTTATAATCATATGTCCATGCACGGACAAACATCTCCTTAGCGGCAACCACTGTTTTTGACAATACTCTACTGCCAACTTGTGTTTTGGGTTCTGACTCCACTCGAACTCCCGGATTGTAAAGACCCTTCACCTTGTTCAACATCCAAACATAACTTGGTTCGATCTCCCTATCCATCAATCCCCAAGCCACGGTGAAACTTTGTTTGTCCGATGTGTGGCAAGCAATATTGATCAATGGCATGTTGTATTTATTGGTTTTGTAGGTGCAGTCAATCAACAAAAATTGGTGGAAGCATCTTTCAAGTTTAATCATATCCGGATGCGCCAAAAAAATACGTTTCACTTCCCCGTTAATGGTTTGTCTTCTCGTTGTGTAGTTGTGTTGCTCGCATAACCAAGTCGATTGAGACATAATCAATCGACCATCCCAATCCAGCTTTCTAAACATACACTTCGCGGCTTTAACTGTAGCCAAAGTAGACAAGTTGTCGGGGTCTTGATCCCTTATCATAGTGAGGATTTGATTCCCGGTACTTGTGCCCATCATCGCCCTTACAAGATCCATTTGAGGTGGATTCAACTTAGCATAAGGAACGTGCCCAACAAGACTTTCCGGATCATCATGGTTGTGATAACCATTCATTACTTTCATTCTCCAACGCTCATCACGTCCTAGATTAAAAATAAGCTTGAACGGACAATCGGTCTTCTTTGAATGAGTATTGTAAATCACGTCGGTCTTCTTTACATACTTATAACCCTTTGCTTTATGACTCTCATCCTTCCTACCGCACTCACAAATCATTTCAAACCTATTCCACCTTGATTGTCGACCGGTAACCACTACGCACATGATCTCTTTTGCACGCACCTCAAGCCAAGCCTTTGCATCATCCTTATCTGTCCATGTCTAGACGAGAAAGTCACAACAATTAGAAAACCAAACCAAACGGGATAAAATCATAGATAAATACAAGTGTAGGAGGCATACCAAGTCAGTTAGATAGTGTGAGGAGGTATCGGGTCGCAAATATGAATCATATTCAACATCATCCTCGGGAAGGTCCCCAAAGGGTACAAGCTACAAAGAAGATGGAAAACATTAGACAACTAAATTGGAAAATTAACAACAATCGGTAGCTCGATGAAATATATGAACTGCCGAGTAGTACTGGAAAGCATCACTCGGTAGCTAATTAAGCCACCGAATATAGATGAGGTTTGGCCAATATTCTGTACCAAAAATCAATATGATTCGGTAACCATTTGAGCCACCTAGTACAATTCGGTAGCTTAGAAGTCTACCGAGTATACATTCGGTAGCTTAGAAGAGATTTCGAGCGACCGAATGGTTACTTTATTGTGCATGTACCGATGGTGGTTGGGATATTCGGTGGCTCCATTAATGGTCTGGATCTACCGAATATTCTAACTGCAACATTCAAAGCATGCAAACTTTGATTTTTCATACGTCAATCAACCATTACAAGCTAATGGGTTTCAAATTAGAGAACTACCTGATCATTTGGAGTCGAGTTCACTTCCTTTCCCTTCTTTGATTCTTGATTTTCTTCCAAACACTCTTGTTCATGGCTTTTCTCTAGAATGGTAGAGTTCCAACAATCCATGGCTTCTTTAACGTAAGAGGAATTCGTAGCATGATCACCTTCAAGAGAAGAAGATTCACCCCGCTCAATCTCACTCAAAACAACCATCTCAACAAAAAAAAAACTTCTTCTTCTTTTTCTTCTTCTTCTTCTTCTTCTTCTAACTCTCTCTCAAAATAACAAAAATAAAACAACCTTATCCCATCGGTGGCTAAGTAGATTAATTTGTAGTTAGGTTAGCTTAATCGGTAACTTGTTTTGAGTTAATCGGTAGCTTAATATGTGTGGGTGTATTTTAGACACTGAGATAAGGGATAGCCTAATTACACCCGGGTGATCGAGTTTTCAAAATTTTTTGAAATCTGCCCCAAAACTTTTGGATACGCCCCAATGACGTGAGGATAAACAAACCAAGGGCCTAAACTTTTCCCAGCGATTCATCGGACCAGAATTATACGAATATCCTTAAATCTAAACAAATCGTACGGAACGTGAGGAGAGATGGAGAACGTATGGGATGTTTTATGGCCTCTCAGGGTTTAAGGCTGTGGGATGACGATGGAAAGTTATTATTTTAGTGCTACAATATTCATTTTTCTCAATATACTTTAATACTAGATTTCTGTTTTGATATCCGCCCCTTCCATCCGATGTTCTCGACGCTTGATTCTCTATACTATTATAAAATTAAGGTTGCGAAATGAATCTACAAATATCTCGGTGGAGATGTGACTGAATTGTTTGATTTTCATCGTTTTCTTTCTCAAAATTTCAGTTTTGCGCATGACTTACTGTCGGCAAAAGATTCACGTAGCTTTAGGCGTGCGTAAATCGTGAATTCCCCTTTACCTTTTACTTTTACGATGATTAACATCAATTTTTTTTCTCGGGATATGATTCGTCTAGAGCTTAGTTAGCAATTCGGCGAATTATTCACGAATTGTACGCGTATAATTCGTTATACGCGGCCGTCCTATTCAGACTCCGAACACAAGTCGCGTATATTCTGGGGTTCCCGAATAAACCGCGTATTTTACGGATTCGCGAATTATACGTATCAGTGAGTCGCCAGCTGTATTCTCCTAACCATACGAGTTTAAGCACTACTTTATTACTGGCCCACCAGTACAGTTCCATCCAAGCCCATAACCAACGGTTTTTTATTATTTCAGGTTTTTATTCAAAAATATGAGGAGTTTGGAATCGATCCCTCGACCTACTGCTAGCTAGTCTTAAGCCAAGACCACTCGGTCAGTTGCTGGTGCTTGTCAATGCTACATATATTGTATATATACTCGATTTAAAACAAAATCACACTACTCCGAAAACTATTTTTTTTTATTATTTAATATATGTTGAATTTTTGATACCGAATCCAAATCTCCGAAACGGATTATACACGTACGTATGTCGTTCCGAACTAGTGCCGAATAACGAATCGTTGACCGAATTTTTGACCGAATTCGTATAATACTCGTACGTATGTCGTTCCGAACTTGTGTCCGTATCCCGAATTGCTAACTAGGGTCTAGAACTGATTAAAACCATATGACTCATTTGGATCTAATTCAGATTTTCCAAATGTGTTTGTTTTTATAGCCCAACGTGACTCATCTGACGGAGTATTTTGGACATTGCCACCATTTTACACTACTAGAGGGCTTAAGACCGTCAAGTCAGGAGCGTATCATTTTTTGGTTAAAACTAATCCGAGTCAAGGATCAGATCTGACTTAGATAGCGAGTCAGAGGTTTCTAAAAACAAAAAACAAACGCTTTGAGTCAGAATTCATTTTTTTTAATTAAATACATCATTTAATATATTGAACAAGTTTGTAAAAGGATCGTATGTTTAAGAGCTAAGAGCTTCTCCAATGGATTGTGTGTGAGGAAAAAAGTCTTCATCCACGTAGGATCCAAGTTCATTTTTGCTAAAATGATTCTCCAACCCGAACCTCTACAATTAATATTATCATGACATGCCTTAATTTTGGGAAGACATCCTCTAAGTGAACCTCTACATCTAGAGGTTCACTTAGAGGATGTCTTCCCATCCACGTCAGCTTTTATTAACTAAAATAAATCTAATTTATTAAATATAATACAAAATATATTTTTTTTGTTAATAAAATCTAGAAATTAAATTGAAAATTATATTACAACAAGGGATAGATACATATGGGTTGGAGAATGATTCTTTTTTAATCCTTATATTTATGAAAACTAGTTATAGAGGATGTCTTTCCATAGTGCCACATATGAAATTTACACAACCACCATTGGAGAAGCTCTAATTAGGTTAGGGTCGTAAAATATGATTGTCCTCATTTAGTAATGCAAACTGTTTACCAGAATACCCTTATGAAAGACCACCACCATTAGAAATAGAAGGAGCACCACCATAATTCAAAAAATGAGAAATCCAAACGGCAAAAAAAAAAAAAAACACACCATCAAGTAGACCTAAAACATAAATTTAACCTGAAGTCGCCACTGTCGACCGATCAATCATGGAGATAATCGAAATCAACAATCAACCCGTGGAACAAACCCAACAAAAAAAAACTTTTCAAAGTATCACCATAAGAAGACCTAAAACGTAGGATCTATATAAGGCGGTACCATGAATCGATTATTACTGAGAGAACGAGAATCATAGAGAAAGAAAGGTAATTTATAACTAATTACTATATGAACATAAGGATCTTACTCAATTTGATCCATGAAGGACTGAATTGATTTGCTACATAGGTTATAATCGCGATGATATCAACAACTTGATAACAAAATTTAAGGTTATTACCCTCTGATTTCTATAAATGCGATGATGTGGAGAAAAAAAAATCTAGACGAGGGTTTGTAAAGACTATATAATATATATAAGTTTATCATGTAAATGTAGACAACACATCAAGCCTTCAATGGTTAGTTGTCAGTTATAGTGATATGATTTATTTGAAAAAAACTTTGTTATAGGGAGGGGTGTTAACATCTAAGGGGTGGAAGAATCAAAATTGAATCAATAAAAGCTACTCCAGTGGGATGGGCAAATCCTAGATTTACTCATTTTCCACTAATAGTGGGATGGTCAAGCACCAAACTCGGAGGAACAAATGCTCACACCCAGTCTCAAGCAGAACCGAGCGCCTCCACTTGGTCAGCTCGTCTCAGTCTTGTCCGAGGGGGTTAACTTGATCTGCTGATCGAACAAGATTGATATGCTCAGGTCAGACTCCTTTGATATATATTTAATTAAAAGAAATAGTTTGTTTCAAAGGCTTGGGGTAATCGTGTGCACCAATGCGTAAGTATTTTTACAATTATGTTATGCTTAATGGTCCTTGCAAGTCTTTTAACCATACTAGAAGAATGAAACAAGGACATCCATTATCTCCCTTTTATTTTTCATAGTCATGGAAGCATTTTCTAGGTTTCTATGTGTTGCTGAGAAAAACATAGTTATCTAAAGGTAAAGATTGACATAACCGCACCATTTATTTCTCACCTATTCTTTGATGGAGATTGATTTGTCTTTACTAGAGTTGGTATGCAAAATGTCAACAATCTTCTGTCGGTTATTGAGATTTTCAGCAATGCATCAGGTCAGACTATTTTAGCAAATCTAGTGTATAACAATGTCAATCTTCATCCAAGACTAACTAGAATTCAGGCAACAGGGCTCAAGGTTCAAAGGATGAACAACAATGAGAAGTATCTAGGCATGCCACTCATCCTTGTGAGATCAAAAGCTCATTCTTTCTCTAATCTGGTTGATAATGTACAGTCAATACTTGTATTCTAGAGGAGAAAGACTCCATCTGACGTTGAAAGGGTTTTTATGGTTAAGTATGTATTGGATGTTGTTCCAGTTCATTCCATGAGTTGCTTCAAACTGACTGACTCTAATACTAATAAACTTTAATCTCTACAAACTCAATTATGGTGGGGGAATGACAAAGGAAAAGGTGTCTGTCTCACTTAATGGAAGAAACTCTGTAAGCCAAAATCAAAAGATGATTGGGATTTAGGGAAATGAAGACCGTTAAAGCATTGCTTGGTTGAACCCACTAAGCGTTGGTATGTCAAGTTTGGTTGTCATAATGTAGATTTAAAAACTCATTTACTTGGACATGTTTATTAAAATCTAGGATGTAGAAGAAGGCTAGTATGATTCAGAAGATTAACTGAAGATTTGAAGAAGATTAAAGAATGACGTGCATATTATCCTTCTTACAAAGGTTATCCATCTAGAAAACACGATTCCAACTTATCTTTTGCTCTGAGCTGAAAAAATATATACTTAAATGCTTATTGGTTTAGCAAATCGACTTGATCGCTTGTTGATTAAAGTATTACACGGAATGACTTCTCGTGAAGTTGTATGACCTTAACACTTGAAGTCTCTTCTATCGTATACTTCATAGTGTTGATTTTTATTACAAAATGTTTCTAGAAACTTTATATTATATCAACAGTTATGGTATGAACTATGTATATTCATACATGAATCATATGTTCATTTGGTTAATGGTGAAGTGACGAGGCTCCATTATCGAATAAACTTCATAGTATTATGAATGCCTGAGTTGAATTGAGAACAAGGATTTTATCCGAGTTATCATATTGCATTCAAGAGATTGCCAATATTATTTCTGAATCACTATGCATATTAACAATTTTTAGAGTTTCATGGACTAGCATTTGATTTCTTGACTTAGGAATCAATCACCAAGGTAAAGACTCGAACCATATGGGTTGAGTATCGATTTCCTAAGCTAGGTAGCGACTCTCTATTAGGTAATCAAGTACTGATGTTAGGAATTGATTACTCAAGCTTGGTATGGACATCCTTAGCAGGTATCAACTTCTCTGTATGGGAATCAATTACTGATGCTAAGAATCAATCCCTCAAGCTAGCTAGGTATCAGTTTCCTAAATAAGTTATCGATCTCTCTTTATGGGAATCGATATCTTTGATGAAAAATCCATGTCTACCTTTAGTGATGTGTTTCTCAAGCTAGGTATCGATCTCCTCAATTAGAAATCGATCTCCGTATACACCATTATCGTATACTTATATATGAAATGAGTATAACAACTATTGAGATGAATCATACTCGGTGCTTTAAATATCATTCATAGTAGTATGATTAAAATTCATATTGGTCAAAAACATAGTGCTTACATATTTCGGTTCATTCCTAGAAACTCAAGGCAATATGTTCGGAATTGCTACAATGTTCTATTGTAAGACATAACCGAATATAGTCCCTCTTATACCTAGAGTAAGCACCATGTTTATCATTAGTGAATGTATGAGAGACTTAGTGACAACATATCAAAGCTTTATGGTCAATCTATTTAACTTTGGAAGTATAGCTATTTGAAATGATTTTCATTTATGAATGCAATAAATGAAAATCGATATTCTTGCCATTTCCCAGTTGGATGAATATACCAGATCATTTATTGTTAAGGGTGATATATAATTGCATGTCAACTATTGATTACTAGAGTAAATGCAAGATATTATATTGTTCTCTTGTGAGACAAACTAGTAATGATGGAGTAATGAGAAGATATTTCGGTGTTAATGCAAAACATTTAAGACCGAAATTTTCTTTCCTCTATCCCCCAAGTAAAGCCTTGGTCGAACTCTATAAGTAGAAGTCCCTTTTCTCCTTCAAACTTCATCCCTTTGCTTGAACGTCAACCATAATCAATTTTTCGAGTTCTTTCTCTCATTGTCTAGAGTTGATATTGTTAGGCCTTCTAGGGGACCAAATGCCTAGAAGTATGTATCTCTGATATATCTTCGCCTTTACAGGTCATAGATCAATGTTGTTTATTCCAAGGTCCTTATCTTACGTGAATGGGCAGATAGGAAAATTTTCCCACTACCACTTCCTTTACTCTAACTTGGACCAATTTATGATTTGTAACTTTAGCCAGAGAAAATCCCTGTTACTAGCTTACAGACCATTCGTAAAAGTTTTTGGAAAAAAAAACCCTGGAAACCGTTTTTTATTTTTTTACCTTATATTATTCTTCTCAACATGAGGAACACATGAGCCATAACATGATATACGACACGTATTTCAACATGGGTACGATGACAACGATGGCGAATATCTCAACTTTGAAGATTAGAAACACTCAACCTTTCCCGTCCATTTTTCTTTGCCAAAGCTAACATGGCCAAATGACACAAGTATAAAAGAAAATTTTAGTTTGCAAAGCTTTATTCGTTTACATTAATGAGGGAGAAAAGAAGCATTCACGTTCACAATGTGAAACGTGAATACCATCTATCGCTGCTAAGTGACGGGTTAAAATGTAACATTTCGCTACTGCTTGAATGGCGCTGAAATAAGACTTTGATTTTGGAGAAAATCTTCGAAATATTTTCCCAACGAGCACGAGTTTTCCCCCAATAACTTATAAATATGTTATTCTTCAACACCTTCACAATACTTCGAATTAAAAAACATATTACTCGATACAGTGTTTCCATGATTGTAACAACTAGTAATTTTAAAGTGTTTCCATGATCCACTCTAGTGCAGATGCACTCGGACAAGTTGTTTCAAATGTTAAATAGTCGGTTTCTCCTGACATTTTAAAAATTTATTGCGAAAGAGAAAATTACAATTTGAAGTTAATTGCTTGTGCAAACCTAAGACTTGAGTTGTTTAATCTCAAGGGGTACAAAGGTCGTTCAATATCATTTCTATCTGTTAGGGCATTGTTCGGTCAAAC
>JAJJMA010054931.1:3811-14716 GCA_023529015.1 Papaver nudicaule
ACCACCACCACTCACCGTTACCAACTATAACTTCCGACCACCACCAGGACCATCCACCACCAACTACACTGATAATACTCAGGTACCAGTGGTTACATCATTGATAAAGAAGAAGAAGAAGAAGCAAAAAAACATCATAAAACACTGATACAACCCAGGTACAAGTGGTGTCAACACTGATAGTACCCAGGTATCAGTGGTTACATCGTTGGTTACATCATTGACAAAGCAAGAAGAATCCATCAAAAGCAACAACACTGATATAACTCAGGTACAGGTGTTGTAAACACTGATAATACCCAGGTACAAGTGGTGCCGATGCTAGAATTATGGTTAAAATCAATTTCCAACCAAAAATTAATCTAGGGCAAACAATTTCAGGTACAATTGCGGTCAACACTGATAATACCCAGGTACAAGTGGTGTCAATGCTAAAATTAGGGGTAAAATCAATTTCAAACCCAAAATTAAAATCTAGGGCAAACAATTAACAAATCAAGCAATTGATCGAATAGTACTCCTACCTTTTTAGTGAACATATGTTGCTGGTGTTGGTAATGGTTGTTGACAATTTCAATCGGAGGAAGGGATGACGGTGGTGGTGGTGATGGACATGATGACAATGTTGGTGGTGGTGGACATGATGGCGGATTGTCAATCGGAGGAAGAGATTCCCGCTGATGTAGAGTATTCGATGGAGATGGAGATGGAGATGGAGATGGTAGAGTCGATGGAGATGGAGATGGAGATGGTAGAGTCGATAGAGATGGAGATGGAGATGTAGAGTATTCGATGGAGATGGAGATGGTAGAGTCGACGTTGGTGTTGGTGGTGGAGTTGAAGATGGGGATGGAGAAGTTTTCTTTGTTGGAGATGTGGATGAAGACGGCGGGGAAAATGATGGTGGTGGTAGTGTTCATGGGGGAGATGGAGGAGAAATATGTTTACTGACGAGAGAAGAAGAAAGAAAATCACACTGAAAGAGAACACATCTAGAGTATTTTTGTCTCTCAAAATGACGTGGCTGTTGTCTTTTTAATAAAATTGAAAGTTTTGCGGTTCGCTAGGACCTGGCGGTCCATTTCATCAAATTTCTCATAAAATGAATACACTTCCAACGAATTCTCTCTCTCTTTTTAGGTGGCGTAGGCCTGGTTGTCACGAGTAGTTGGTTAACTACGTACACGCTAACAAAATGATTTTTCCCCCTGAATTCAAATATAACTCGAGCGAATGACAACCAATAGCACCATGCAAGACGGAAAATAACATAAAAAATAAATGATAAAAAATACGTCGCTTGTCTACTGAAATTTGAATTATCCACCGGGCACCTAACGGCGAATGAACCGGCCACACTTAGGTGGTATGTACCGGAAGGATGGAAATTGAGCGATGGCAGCTGCAAGAACTTCAAACTACTCGGTGTAATTCCGGAGTGGGAGAGACTAGGGGGAGAGTGTGTGTCCTACCAGTCAACGGTACGAAAGTCCACTATGTAATTCAAAGACGGTATGTGGGGTCCACGCGCAACACATGGACCAACTTATGACAAAGCAACAGAGTGGCCCAGTCCCAGTGCCCCAATCGCAACAACAAGGCAGCACATTGTAAAAGTAAGGTGGTGCTCTGTCGCGAGTAGAAAGGTAACACGTACGTAATAACTTCTGGATATTTATGCGTAAAAATCCACGCGATTAATACTAATATCTAATACGTGGGCCATTGGCTCACACGATATTAAATTATTTTTTTATGGGGGAGTCCCATCAAAATAGCTTGCTGCTGTGGTACTCACACGTGGTTTATGTGTTGCACTACTGCAAAAGCCTGGCGTACCCTACCAGAAGAAAAAAAAGAACGGAGCCCCTTGGTATAGAGATGTAGAGCGTAATAGTGTTGTAGAGCGTGAGGTGGCACCACCCACACCATCAAATCTGCAGGGGGGTCCACCATTAGATTAACTCTTTTCGCTTTACACCATCGGATCACATCTCTACAAAATCTCTACGACACTATTTAGCTCTACATCTAGAGTTTTCGAAAAAAGAAGAAGAGGGGAACACATTTACCATCTCATACAAAGTGACGGAACAAACCCTTGGCGAGGCCGCGAGGGTTCACAGTTGCATGCTTTGCTGGCCAGCTCCCAAACCTTTGTTTATCTAATATATTGGCTCATAAGCCAATGTAGCACACTTGCCTATCCTAAAGTTTTGACATATTTTTTTTTTGCCTACCCATTACCAGATGCATAGCTTCGCCTCTGTTCGTATGTATCCCTGTAATTTTATTGAATTATGTGTAAACATTGCGATGAACCAAATGTGATGGCACATTTGGTTCATCTCAAAATCAAACTTTTAACACAAGCCTGACTATAACATTTTTTTCCCTCCGTTCTTTCGTTTCTTTTGTTCGGTTTATTTTCTAGTTCTATTGGTCTATAAAATTGGAGATTACAACTAGCTCTGTTGCAGGCTCATTATTTAATAGAGAATAGAAATTCAACTCTTCCCCATTAATATTTGTTGGTTTATTATTGATTTTTTTCTAATTGCAAAAAATATCTAAAATTTTTAGGCGGCTTTTGACTGATTTTTTTTTCCAATTAATGACCCCACCACTTTGGAAAAATAAAATCCTGCTTTTGTCGCCGAGTTTAAGTACACGACGCTGAAATGCACTTCTCTCTTTGGGCTGACTTTTCTCTCTAAAGAAACACATAATGGAATTTGTTGGATTTTCGGTAGCCGATTAGAAGAACAAGAAACACAAAACCTATTAAATATTTAGTTATCTTAGCAAAATGGTCAAATGATCATATCAACAGGTGCAATATATGATCTGCATATTACAAAATGAATACTTCCAACCAATTGTATCGCTCTTTTTAGGTGGCGCGGGCCAAGTTGTCATGAGTATTTTGGTTAACAAAATCAGATTTTCCCTGAAATTCAAATACAACTCGAGCAAATTCCGACGTGTCGGCTACTCGACTTAAATCGAACATTCTCGTTTTCATGAACATGTTCAGTGGCGGAACAAGAAAGGCTTTTACTCTCCAGGGCACTTGACGAAATTCAGACCCCGAGTTTAAGCCTAAGTTTACTACAGAATATTAAAGCAGTAGAAGAGGAAGGATCCAGTGACATGGTTAAAATGACACTATCTTGACATTGTGTCGCAATTTTTTTGATAACTCCTAAAACAATAAATTTGAAGCTAATTTTTTGGGAGAACGTTCTTTTTATAAGGCTTCATGTTCATACCAAAAATGTCAAGATAGGTAGTAAAAAAAATGCATTTTCGGGGCTTCTAGGGGTGGCCGTAGCCGGAGATTCCTCCCTGAAAATGATTTAGACTAACAAGTCCTACAACCTCTTCTGCTCTTCGGGTCGTTGTGGCGAGTTTTCCACCATCACTGGTTTTTTTTTTTTTTTTAAAGGGATTTTAATTTTTTTTTGTTTTTAATAATTTTGTTCAACTTATTTACTTTCCTACTCAATAATTTTAGAGTGTCCTTGTACGTGAATAACCGTACAGTTAAAAAGAATTACATCCTAGAATGACTGAACATGAACCTTGTACAATTTTTTTTTTAAAAATCCAAAAAGAGCACCTTTACTACACAAAAGAAATAGAAAACAATTTTCAGAATTCAAAGACAACAGACAAGAGTAGGTCACTAACATAAACAAAGACAAACTCATTACACTCACGGAATAGGAAATGTAAAATTATGAGTCACATATGATTATGCTCTACAAAAGAAGATTTTGAGGAATGGTAACTAAATTGAGTTTAAATGTTCCCTGAAGATTTTCAACATCTCTGAGAAAGTAACTATACCAACCAAAGTATAATCATCTTCAATGACCCAAACATAATTAACTCTATGAGCTAAAGCTTGAATCATGACAGCAACTAATGAACTTCTAGGATTACAAACAATGGCTTCTGATCTTCTTACTAACCTTGCTGAATAACAACTTGATCTGCTACATCTACTGCTCATACTATTTGATCTTGTAGGTGTATTATCACTACTACTTCTCAGTGAAGTAAAAGAACATTCTTCATCTGAAGAAGAAGATGAAGAAGAAGAAGACCAAAAGGAAGAAAATGCTTGCGACGATGATGAAGAAAGTTTTGACATACTCAACTCTTCTATTAAGTCCAACATCCCTTGTAAATTTCTTTCCTCTAATCTTGTTTTAACCGTTTTGATCAAATGTCTTGGAGGGCCACCACAATCTATGTAAGACATTAGATCACCAGCTGAGAGTGTTGTAATGGCAGCTGCAACAGTTTCTTCACTATTGGAAAGTGTTAATGGTGAAATTTCCCCTAACAATTTGCCCAATTCGTCGACTACTGCAACCGAGGTTTGTTGAGCCGAGGCACTAGAAATAGCAGTGACAGCAGAAGAAGCAGGATCATGGTAACCAACAGCTAGAAATTCAGGATCAATAATATCGAGTGAGTCAATTGAGTAAAATGGGGTTGGGGAGAATAGACCAATTAAGTTGAGAAGATATCTAATGACATCTTCTTGTGTTAACCAACAGAATTCATGACCACTGTGGTGAGTTGGCCCAAATGAAGATTTTGAAAGAAGCTTTTTTCTTGAGCTGGTTTTCAAGGGTACAATCAGGTTTTGTGCACCGCCTTCTACAATAAGGTCAATCACTTCTAGCAAACTTGAATGTGGCTCCACATGCCTAATAACTCCAGAAGAAACACCCTCAGGAAGAAGAACAGAAACAGGAGATTTTAATGCAAGACAAGGATTTGCTACATTCTCTTCTTTAGAAAGATAACAAACAATGTTAACAATACAAATTTTCCCAATACATTGACATTTTTCTTCTTTTCCACTATTACCAGTAATATTCAATAGAGAAGAATGATCACAACTCCATATGCTAATATAATTCTCACCAGTGAATTTCAACACAGATAAAGCATCACTGATTGTAGCTGAAATAGACAATGATCTCAAAGCTGGTTTACCAAGACAGAGGTCTGATACCTCGTGTGATAACAAGCTTACTGCCATGCAAATTCTATAAAAGAAACTTAGGGTTTTTTTCTTCGAAGAATCAAAACGCCCTTTTTGAAGAGTTGGAGTTGAAACCCCTTGAAAATTACAGACAGAAAAAGGCTGTGACAGGAGAAAAAGTGAGTTTAATGTTACAGACTGCAAGGATTGGATGCAATGAATATTTTTTTTTTTGATGCAAGGATGCAATGAATATAGGAAGAGTGGGATCATTGATTGGATCCTACCAGTCAACGGCAAGAATGTCCACTCTACCATTTAAGAAGTCATGTGGGATCCACACGCTCCACATGGACCAGCGTATGACGAGCCGCTCTGTGGGGACCAATCTCCTAATGTCCTGCCGTCGCAGAAACGACAAGGTTAGCACAGTGTAAAATACGATGGTGTTCTGTCACGCAGAGAAAGGTAACACGTAAGTAACTTCTAAAATCCACGTACACACCTTATTACTAACAAGTGTAGTGCATGTGCGTTGCACGTCGGCAAATAATTTTTAAAACACGACCCAGACGCTTAAATAGTATCTAAAAAATCTGGCTTGCGTTGAAAATATTTTATTTCCTCTCTGTCCATGAATGACTCCAGTTTTAGGACATCAACTGGAAAATTGCTCACCCAAAACACGACCCAGGGGGAGGTTTTTAAAAAGAAACACATGCAATGATCATTGCCTCTGAATCCGAGCAAACTTCAACATCAATATACCACATTCTTCAAGTACCCATTCCAGTGCAAGAAGAGCCAAAACTTCAGTTAGATAATTGACTTGATACCCAAACTATCATACCAACAGCCTTCAAAACACCAGTATAAACTCTGCATATAAGCCAAATCCAACTAAACACCAGTGACTACACTCCACACCAAGCAGGTGAAAGATCATTGAATTAACTTACCACTGGCTTCATGGTCATGTGGCTGGACTTTTGCTGCAGCTTTTTTTGCGTGATAAGCAATACGACGTCTTTCATTGCGTGCCTGTTTGTTGCTTGCCTCATATTGAGCACGCCGGAGTTCAGCAAGTCTCGGGCTTTGATGACGTGGATGAGAGTTCGATGAATCCATCACACAAAATGGTCCTGCAACCCTATGCAGTATTCTAAATCCCTGCAAAAGAAAAGATATATATTAGAAATGGTGAGAGTATGGCTGAATACTATCTGACATGTCAAAGACCCATGATATCAGAATGAGAGATGGAAAAGATACATTCGGCATGGACCACCGCATGTTAAAGAGGCACAACAAATGATCATGATGTGAATATTACTATATTTGAAATTCTGAAATCTTGGGATTGAAAATAGAGTTCATTAACTAAAACCTGTAATTTCCATAAGTTTGGACACGAAATATGTGCAACCTAGAGTTTAACAGACTTAATGTCAGAGTTTAACACATCAAGAGGAGTTTTAGAGCATCAGGTGTGGTACCAGCTGTGGCTTCAGGTCGGGGACAGTAGTAGCTTCATGTAGGAACGCAGCAGTGGCACCGGATGTAGGGAAGCTACAATTTTGCAATTAAAATTCTATTACTGCGCCATCTTTGGACCATGGTCTACATTCTACAATGGAAGAAGCTAAATTAATAGTATTAAAACTTACCTCTATGTTTAGGTAACATTTCCATATACCTGCAGAAACGTACACAAACATTGTTGAGATGCGGCCACTAATTCTTCCCACTTCTTCCAGTATATGCAGGAGCTTGAATACGCCTTTGCTCCCCTTCAATCAACCTCTACTTCTCCGTCATTAGTTTCCTGCATATTGTTTGTCAAACAAAGTTCATTTCTCTTTGGTTAATTAGTCGATTGTTCTTTCGCCGAAAGGCAAAACGATTGCGGATAGTGTTCATCTTTTTGTGTCAAGTAAGACAGCTGAAATCCAATAATATCATGGGTAGACCTATGAGCCAATACACATCAAATTTCGATTATAAGAAAATCCCTAAATTCTAAGTTAGGTAGCAAATATCAATCAGACATTAGATCAAAAACGTGTATACAAATTTCAATTCATAATTTTCAGAGAAGATTACGTCTTCATTTTGTATGTCGAATCTCTAGTAAACAGTTCGAATTGATAATATTAAGGACCCTAATCTGAATTCAAACTGAACACCCAAACGGAATATGAAAATTATCCAACTCCCATTGAAAGAAAATCAATCAAAACTAAACGACATATGAAAATTAGCTTCTTACTGACTTCAAAAGAAAATTTCAATCCCCAATTTCAACATAAATCCAACCTTTAAAACCCTAGCCTTTACCCAATCTTTGTTCCCTGTTTTTCAATACTGTAGAATCTCAAAAATCAATCTATGTTGAGCAAAGCAACTTAATTTAAACCCTAATTGGAGAAGGAAACCCCATTTCAAATATTGTTAAACAGAGATTTTCAAGAACAAATTGGGGCTAATCTGATGAATGTATTTTCATCGTCTTTGTATCTGTGGAGGTTAAGCCGCAAACAAAGTTGGTAGTGGTGGTGGTGAATTTGAAAAGAGAGTGTCGAAGGTTGAGGGAGGTGGAGGAGGATGGGGGTGGTGGTGGTTCTCCTTCGCTGTTTCTTTCAGACCGAAAGAGGAAGACCATGGACGAAAACAATAGTTTTCTCACAGAATTGTTATGAACTTACCCCTGAATGTCAAAGTATCTATGAAAAGCTAAAGGGAAGAAAGAAACATAGAGGGGCACTGGCGTCATTTCATCGTTGACGAAACATTGAGGGGCACTGGGGTCATTTCATCGTTGACGAAATTTTGGACGGGATTTTCAGAGATCTGACGGCTGGGTTTTGATTTTTTGAAGATCTGACGGTTACGAACACCTCAGTTTTGATATAGTGTTGCTCTCATTAAAAGGGGGGGAGATTTTGAATAATCATGTGACTCCCATATATATGACCTCATCCAAATCCTGTAAAAAATCTAGAATACAAAAAAGTCTGCTCTGACTGACCCTGAACCCAGGTTTTTGTTTACCGGTAAAAACACCTGGTCTTTACACTCAAAATCAATTGACAATTAGTAGAGTAGCCCTCGTGCTTATATTAAGGATCCTAGTTAGAGATTTTAGCAATGTGAGACTAAAATGTGACTAAAATGGGATCAAAACCTTCCTTGTTTCCAATTAGATCTCCACTATGCCAAAACAAAGGATCTCAAACGTGATTTGTTTACTCAAAAGCCATCTTAGTTTCAGAACTGATATATACCCTGCAGGTTACACAAACACTAGATATGTGAGAGAGAGCAGCGGGCTCCACCAACCCGCCACCCCTGGAAAGCAGGGGGTTGGGCTTGGCGGGTTGGTGGGACCCGCTGCTCTCTCGACAGTTAGCAGATGCGCCCTTGTCGACGTTGTTGTTGTGCTGCCTGCACACCCCCCAAAAAAAAAGGACAGATGCTACCCATGATCATAACCAAAATAGGTCACCTCCAATAAAAGAACAACACCTGTGACCCTTTACTTTAGTGCCATCTCGAAATGTGTACACGACCAAGTATATTGCTTGTAGTACAAAAAATTTGATAAACTCTACCAACAAGTGCTTAAACTGATACAAACTCCATTGAGCTACGTGTTTGAATGACTCATATATTAAAAAATATATTTTTAAGTTAATATTAGTAAAAAATATTTCCTTAAAATTTATCTCTGTTTCAGAAAAAAAAATATTTTTCATTTTTCATTTTTACTTAATACTAAATAAAATAATAAAAAAATTATGTTTTCTGGGATCAAAGTGGTTATGTATTGTATATCTTCCCCACCATTATATCTTTTGGATTTGAATTTTCAAGTTTTTTATTTTGTGGCCGACAAAACAATGCTTAAGATTAAAAAATTTGTAATAAAAAAAATAATCTTAATTAGCAGTGCTAATAAAGTAAATTAGTATTAATTTTGTAAAGCCGGTAATTAAATGAGTGTACAATAGTGCTCAAACAAATGAAATTCCTTTTCAGATATTTTATTTTATTTTTGTCCCTAATCTAAGAAAATTCAAATTTTATTGGACGACCGAAGGGAGTCCTCTATGGGATGGTAAAGTGTATGATTTGTCAGTCACAGAGAATGTGCAAAAAACCCGTTTTTTTCTTGGATTTTTTTTTCTCGAAATCAATCAAATCGAGATCATTTTTGTTCGGATTTTTTGCGGTTGCTAGATTAGAAAACTTACATCTATCAGAAATTGAAGTTTGTTTTGAAAGATTTGATCTCCAAATGAAGAATTTCGGAATCAAAATTAAACCCGTCAACCAACTTCATTCCTTCGATTTGGATCATACATACCTTGTTTTCGATAAAATCTCTTCTAGTACAAAGATAATGGCTGTAGTTTATATGGGTTCCAATCAGAAAAATCAATTTTGAAGGAAATCGCAGCTTTTCCAGGTTGAAGATGAACCCAGAAAAACGGGTCAAAACATGGGCGAGAAGAAGAGATCCATGGGCAGTACAATGTGGAACGAATATAAGTGTTCCTAATTCTGCAACTGTTACAAAAAAATCTAATGATAAATTGTTGGTCTTCGGTCGGACCCCCCACCGTTTCACCGTTTCACCGTTTCACCGTTTCTACTTTATATCATCTCCTCAATCATATATAACCTCATACTTTCCAAACTATTACAAGAAAACCCAGCCCTTTGGAAATTTTGTTAAAACTCAAAAGAAGGTCTGATATTTCATATTTTGGCCGTCAAATATATTTTCCTCCGCCACATTACCAAAACCCAAGATCAAATCAAATCTAGCAGAGAAGAAGAAGAAGATTTTTCTTTTCTCTGTTAGATTTCAGATTCCACCTGTATATTTTCTACAAATCCAATCTACTGTTCTAGAAGAAGAAGCTTGGATTTTCAAAGAAAAACAGATTCAAAGGTATTTTGGAATCTTTTTTTAATTCCATTTGTAATAGAATTGAATCATTTTCTTTGAATTTTTCGATTGTTAATTCTTGATTTTTTGAAGATTAATTAGCTCTTATTTTGATTTAGATCTAATAATCATATGCTTAATTAAGCTTTAATCAAAACATAAATGAAAAAATCTGTAGCTTTTAAACTTTTGGCTTAATTATGTGAATCACAGGCTTTAATTTCTGGTTTAATTTTCTGATTACAGGTTTGATTTCTTGTATTTACCGTTCTCCTTGAATTGAACGGATCATTTGGAGAAGTTTTCTGAAAGAGGGAATGCTGAAAGATGTGCATCAACGCCGAGAACTCCACCGTATCTGAATTTGATCAGGTAGATCAATCTGAGCTGCTCAATTCGTTCATTCTCGATCGTATCGAACCCGTACATCGCACGGGCAGCTTCACGGTTTGTTGTTTCGCAATACATGATGTTTATAGGAAAGATTTCCATTTGAAAGATAAAGCCGGTTGAAATAGTTTCAATTCCAGTGTTATAGGAAACTCCTGTGTTTTGTGTATATATATATTGTGTGTGGCAGGAGATTTGTAATTTCATTTTGAGTAATTTGGGAAATGGATACGAAAACGGGTATATTGATGGGAAAGTATGAATTGGGGAGAGTATTGGGGCAAGGTACGTTCGCCAAGGTTTACTATGCGAGGAACCTGCAGTCAGGGCAAAGTGTGGCGATTAAGGTGATTGATAAAGACAAGGTTATGAAAGTTGGGTTGATGGAGCAAATCAAAAGAGAGATTTCGATAATGAAACTGGTTAGACATCCGAATGTAGTGCAGCTCGACGAGGTGATGGCTACTAGAACTAAGATTTATTTCGCCGTGGAGTATTGTAAAGGGGGCGAGCTTTTTAACAAGGTGGCGAAAGGGAAGTTGAAGGAGGATGTTGC
>JAJJMA010054946.1:0-11184 GCA_023529015.1 Papaver nudicaule
TAGATATCTACAGTTGCATCAGGGCTGAAAGAAGATCCTATGCATACATACAGTGTGTTCAGTCTATCATTTTGGTTCCAAACTGGCGAGAAGATGCTGTCTGGGGTTAGCTGCAAACACAACTTATATCAGAAAAAACTCGTATAATTTCAATTTAACAATGATTTTGCATACTCTTTCTGGTACCTCAGTGGCTTCATATATGTTGTTGTTGTCAAGTACCCACACGGTCTTATAATGATTGTCAACAAATGCAAGTCTGCTTCCGCTTTTGGAAAATGTTGGAAATCCTCCTCCCACCCTAAAGAGTCCTACATCTGGATCTGGAGAAGCGACAATTTGAAACTGTCTTTTGATCTCTTCTTCTTCCTGTCGAAAGTAATAAAAAATTGTATTAGTGGGCTTAGCTCATACAAGATGAAGTACTGAATCTGAACTCAAACTGGTTTTGATTACGTCGAGAGGGTCACTGGTGCAACAATGGTAGCCAATGCGCTGCCCATGACCAATCACAAAGGGGTTGAAATGGTCACCCATTGGTCTGGTTTTCTGAGTGATTTGTGTGGGTTCTCGTCCTCCGGTTGAATAAAAAATCTCAATATGACGGTACTGTGCTTGAACACGGGTATCACTTGACTCTGATTTCTTCCGAATAGTAGCAACAGCTACCGTGGTGGAGTTGATGGCAGCCGGTGTGAATGCATCAATGTTAACCGGGGTCACACGCACAGGCATAACACCAGCACTGCTGATGTCGGCTCGGTACACACCCCAATAATTTCCTTCTGTTATATTCTGAGGAAATTTTTTATCATCCTTACGGTGGAAGAATATGACATCGTCACTTCCCCAAGTCGGCCAACCCCCATCTTTCACAACCAACCTGCGGTCGTAGGGCTCCTCTACATTCATGACGTAAATGTCAGTCTTTTTGTCTTCAATTGCACCATCCCAACCTCCGGTTCCCTCAAACGATGCCACAGCTATCTTCTTTCCAGACGGGGACACCGAGGGGTTTAAATCAGCATACTCTGATTTGATGCAGTCAATAAGAAGAAGTTCAGCATCATAATCAACAAGGTATGACTCAAGTAATAGTTATAGAAGGAGAGAAGGAACCTCTTGGTGTGAGACGGCAAGTTTTTCCGGTTATAAGATTGGTTCTATAAACAGAAGTCCAAGGCTGGCGAGGTTCAATCGCTCGTTCCTTGGTGCTGACATAGATGAGATGGTCACCGGCAAAGCAACCACTGTCTTCCAGGCGAACACTATCTTCAAATGGATATTCGGCATCAAATCTCTTAAAAACATCGCATAACCTGTGGACTTCTACCCTGGGTGGGCTGACATCATTGCGGCGGAGAGCTATGTGGAGCAATTCAAGGTTGTCTCGTTCTGAGACGAAAATCATGCCTGTGATTCGGCCTGAATCTATGTCAGCCTGATTGCCATAGCCAGTCAAACTTGTGTAGGTGAAAATTTTCGCAAGTGCTGCAGGTGGGATCTCAGTGCCGTTGTAATTGTAGGACTTCCCGTCAGTCATCCGAAGTTCATCTAGGCTCGATGTTGGTGGAATCGGGCATGAGAATATGTCAAGCGGTACCGGTGGTCGATATGTTGAAGAGAAGGCAATGTTACCTCTCTTCTCCACCTGTTCCAATTTCTTAATAATTTCCTCCTTGTTTGCCATGGAAAAGTCACCTGAAAACTTTATCAAGAAAAGAAGAAACCAATTATGTCAAATTCCTCACTAAAACTTAAAAAGGCCATGAACAATCCAAGAATACATTCAATCGTTACCTTCTAAAATTCGGAGTAGAAGTTGCAGAAAACACAGTTGACGAATTGAATTATATGAAAGAGAGATTGTCTTTTAGTATACAAGAATTATGCATAAATTTGTCTAATCCAGCATTGACTTTAGAAAGATAAGTCTAAAAAAACTACTCTAGCAATATTGTAATAAGAAGGGAGCATCAATGCTCGCTGGAAATGACGGGACGTGTACCATTTTCAGTGGACAAGGTTAAACATGTTAGCATGATCCCAGAAAAACTTATTAAAGAGTAATAGATGTATGTGTACACATGGGTCTGGGACTCTGGGGTGATTGGTGTCTGAACTATAGTATAGTACCTTCCAGACACCACCATCAACGAGTACAATTAGGCTAACTTAAGTTTTGTTGACAGAACAAACTTCATTGTTGTAATTTGGTTACCCAAAAAGCTCATTAGAAAACAACCATGAAAAAAGAGAGCAATGCTTGAGTACAAAATTCCAGTAAAGGTAAACTTCAAGACAAGGCATTTTAACAAACACCTAGTGAGCAAAAGCAAAAAACCATTTCGGTATTACCATTTCAAGGAGGCTGGAATATAAAAATTGAATTCGCTGAATCAATCAATAAGAAATACTTCATTTTTGTTGTAATTTGGCTGCAACTAGCGATTACGGTGTGACGGTGTGAATGGGTACTGGGTAGAATAACGGCGGGGGGGAGGGGCAATTGACTCTGGAATGTCAAAGGCGATTGTACCGTCTTTCGGTGGTTTCGGGCATTTTATTTGCCCCTTGCAAAATTATCACCTCTTCCCCACCGTTTTTCTTACTTGTATTATTAAAGAATTTCATGTGTGCCAAAAGCTAGATGAGTTAAATGTGCCAACCCAGTAGGGTTGCGACACTTGTCCAAATTCATTATGACAAATAATTCAAGATTAATTTCTATTTTCATTTTCTATAATTTGGGTAACAGTATTAAATTGATTAATTCTTTGTTAAGTTTCTTTAGAGTGATGATTATCTTCAAAAATATTTCAAACAAAAAACAATCGAAAATTAACTGTGACTACCACTTTTGTGATACCACTACTGCCAAGTGCCAACATTAGGTGGCTTTTAAAGTCATTGCCACATCATCCAAAACTATGGCCCACCATCAGTTTACTCTTATGTTTTCCTCTATCTTCTCCTTGGTTCTAATCTTCCTGTAACTCTTGGAATCTTGGCAAAAATGTCTCTATTAAGACCAATAGTCACCAAACTTCTCATACAAAGATGATGATCCTCTCACTTTAATTCTTTCGTTTATTAGGCTTGTACAGACCACCTCTATACACAAATCGATTCTTCATATTGTAAGTGGGAAAGTTCAATTTGTAACCTTATATATTGAAATTCGTGAATTAGGGATTTTATGATGGTAGATCAAGATGATGATGAATTTCGCATAGCTTTCAGGATGATGGCATTATTCTCGATACATTAGACTAATTGCTTGACTAAATAATAAAAAATTACAATTGGCTTAAGTAAATTGTGTTTGTTTGACCGAGAAATAGTGGTGGCGGTGATCTAGTTTATATAGAGCAAGGGAAAATGGGAATTGGTGGTGTGGGAAACAGTTTCTCGAATTGATGGCACAAGGAGAAGATGATAATAAAGTGAGAAGATAACCAAGATAAGGGGTTGTTTGGCAAAAATAGTGTGTATAGGGGTTGCCACATAAGACTGGTAGCAAATGGTAGTATAAAAGTGGTAGTCACAAATTGGGGTTGAAAAACAATTGTTTTAAATCGGTCGAAAAAAGTAAAAGATTGATTATTTGTGGTGCCAATCAACTTCAAAATCCGGACTATATTATTTCTATTGATGATGACTAAAACTCAATACAAAAGTTTCTTTCAGTTTCAATTTTAATGAAACGTGTTTATTCTATTGAAGAGCAAAAAATCAAAGGAGGATGGAGAAAGTGAAAAAAGAAAGTTGCGGATTTTCATTCTTTATCTTTCTTGGTTTACAGTGATTAAGTATATAAAGAATATATATACAGTTAAGTTCACAAATATACTGATTAACTAGGAAAGATATGTGTCAGAATTTTATAGGTGGGCACACCAAAATATTGTTATAGAAGATATGTGTCCGACTTTAAGGCAATTAGGCATTTAGGCAATTATTTCGTAAATTCTATAGAATTCCAAGAAGTTTTCAAAGTATTAATAATGAAAATTCTTGAATAAAACTTACTCCATTCTGAGGATCGGTTCCCAAATGAGTTAACTGTGTTTCACTGATTCCTCCAATTTTCTTCATCTTCAACCTCCAATCAACCCTTGCATGTCTTCTCCCTCTATCAATCCGGTCACCCCCATGACCAAATCCTTTATTTCTGTATATTGGCTTGTTTTTGTGCCTTAATCACCTTGCATGTGCAATTTCATGATCCACTTTGACGCTGCTTGTATAACTGCAACCTCTGGGATTCCGACTTACAGATGTACTTTATTGCTCCCATAACTATGTCCCCGCATCAATTCATCCACATGCAAAACTCTAAAGTCCAACCCCAACTGCCAACCTTTTCCTTTCGTCTCCTGTTCAAAAAGGTTTGTCCTTCTTTCCTTTTAAATTTTGTTCATGCATCCGCAGTTATTGATGTGTTTGCATGGTTTCTACCACTAGCGCATGCTATCTTTTCATGTTTCTCGAGTTTGGTTCGTTGTTACCGAGAGGAAAAACATTACTCCACCTTTAATTTCAAATCTTTTGACGGCCAAGTTCCAATTGCTAACCATCGAAATCATGGGAAAGAAGAGGAAAGAACCGTAACAATGACCAATATTTTACATCTACTACAATACCTGGTTCACACACTAATTACCCTAATTTCTCATACTGGAATCCTAACTATTTCGGAACCATCGATTCTCGATCATCCTTAACCCCAAAATTTCAGTCCTTCTACAACATGGGAACCTTCCTAAACCGACAAACCTGCTAGAGTGTTGCACTCAAAGTTTGTGTTTCTGCACCCACCAACCTTAACATTCATAAGATTTTCCTTTATACTTGGAGTCCGGTGAAGGTCTACCTAGTCAAGCCTACAAATCAGTCACCAGTCTTCCAGGTATTCCTTGACAATCTAGATTACAAACGACTTATTCTAAACCAACACTCTAGCAGGTTTATTTTGTTGTTCTGGCAACCTTTATTTGTTAAAGGATTGGGAATTGTTCTCCAAATTCTCCTCCACCTATTTCCTGTCAGGTAAATTCTGGGTTCTTATTTTAGTCCCTCATAATTGTGATTTCGATTTACAACAACTGAAGAGATGATTGAATCCTCTCTCACTGGAACTCCCAATGAGTTTAAAATGGATAGGCAGCCAATAGAAGTTAGAATACATATCAATATTGCTACTCCCAGCATGCCTGGTTTTTATGTGGAGATTGAAGGAAAGTCTGTCTGAGTTCAATACATTTACCAAAATGTGCCACCAATTTGCTTTCGATGCGGACTATTTAACCATATTGACAAGGAATGCAAGTTTGATATTGTAAGAATGAAGATGTTTTTCCCATTCTTTACGTTTGATCGGCTAGGGATGCTAATGAGGAAATACAGCAGGGACAGTCTACAACTGTCGCTTGCACCTCCTCTCTCGGGTGTATCTCATGACTACCCCAATCAAGGAACGAGCTCTTTCTCGACTTCGGATAGAAACAAGATGTCAATGTTAAGCCAACGGGGGTAAGGAGATCTAATGCTACTTCAAGAACTATACACTACTCGGATTTGCAGACTGTTAGGGAGAAATGGTGAATTATTCAATTCAAACTTCTGACTACAAATGGTTACCATCACATATAACTCAAGTCACAAATGATGTTTGGCCCAATTATTCTTCAATTCCACCTCCAGACAATCATAGACAGAGAAGACAAAGGGATAGGCAGATCGATTTCCTTTTTTCTAAAGACTGGGTTATGCCAGGAGTGCCTATACCCAATATAGGGATGATGAATGATCTCCAGGATCCCAACCTTGGAGATTTACCGGGGTTCTTTCTTAAGAAATACATCCACAAAATTATGAAATTCATGGCCAACCCAGATGTTAATATCTCCTTGCAGGTGTGTATGATTAATGGAACCCCAAAAGTAATTGTTAATTGCTCACACTCCAAAGACAAAAAAGAACCAAGGAACAGTAATGAATTGTGTCCGACCGCCACATCAGCTTGTACTCCATAGAGCAACAACCCCAAGAGTAATTGTTAACTGCTCTATGGAGTACAATCTCTATGGAGTAATTCATTATTGTTCCTTGGTTCTTTTTTGTCAACTTTGACCGCTGCAAAATCAACATCCAAAATGCTCACACAGGTCAACAACAATGGCTACAACACGTCTCATGAAGGTAAAGCTCCCATGCCTCTATTACATACATATTCCAGAAGAGGAAGATCGCAGACACTCAAGGAGAGCTCAAACACTGAAGAACATGAGGGTGGATTATCTGAAGGCATGCTTCCTTCTAAGACCAGGAAGATTAATCAAGGATTGTCGTTCAACAATAATGTCAACCCATCGCGTAGCTCCCGCAACAATTACCCCGGTTCAGACTCATGCTCCTTCTCTGATGCAAGACCTTAGATGGAAATTCATGGTTCAGGACTTCACCTATGCTGAATATTGATCTCAAGAGGAAATTACTGCTAACATGCGAGTGTCTGGTGGAGACCAGCACTCGCGTAACAAATGAAGACCTTGAATGGGAACTATTACATTCTTCATCCTCTGATAGTTCCCCTTATATGGACTTACTCAATTAAGTCCACCTTGTCTGTTTGGTTTTCTTTTGGCAGCTCATGGAAAGTCCTCAACCTTTGGTTCTGCTTCCTTCATTCTGGTTGGTATTTTGGGTTACTCGTATTCGTTCTCCTCAAACATCTAGGCATCTCTTTTGGGTTGTCCGCCTTGAAGATCTCATGTTATTCAAACCACAAGAACTCGTGGTGCTATGGCAGTTACTGTTCGTTGTACGCTCTAATCTACTTTGAAGCTTTCCTTAGGTGTCTACTTTTTTCTTACTTTTTTCGTTTTTTCTTTCCCGCTCATGTAATCCCTACTCTAAACTATCTTTGCTTGTTAAGGTCTACTAGGATAGGTGAGATCGAGTTTTTAGGTCTTCAGACAAGGTATGAATTTGTAACTGCAACTTTATATCTCTCATTTCCTTAATAAATAATAACCGTTCTTTAAAAGAAAAAAAGGGGAAAAATTGTCTAAGTCTAATTTTGCAATTTCAAAATATTTAGGACGGACTGCCGAACCCACTAGACTTCATCTCGATGCGTCCCTGACAACAACCACTCCCATGTTAGAGGAAGGTGCAATGAGAATCATGATGATCTACCTCAAGTGTGAAAATGCTATGATCAAGCACTATGGAGTGCCTTTTTGACGAATAGTAGGAAAATATCCCACAATCCGTTAAAAACCTATACAATCTTATTTGGGTGAATACATGTGTGAACCCTTCTAGTCGAAATATACCCGTCGGCTACTAACTAGCCGACCGGGTCGGTTTCTGAGATATACCGCCCGCGACTAGTAAGTAGCCGACCATATCGGGTCGTTAGTAACTAACCGCCCTTTTATTTTTTTACTTTTTTCTCTTGTTTAACGATATTAGGTTTACTTATCGAAAAATATTCTTATATAATATGTCTGCTAGAAATTAGGTATGTAGAAAATATTCTTAGAAACGCAACTACTGCTTCATCATTCATTTCCAAATCTTTAGCAAATGTAGGTTTTCTAGATAAGATCCAATTCCAATTTTATAATGAATTCCTCCATTTCTTTGTTGAACTTCCTATAGTTTCCCCATGTAGTTGAAATATCTAATAGAATTCCAGATGAAAGTCTTCTTCTTAAACTACCTTAAGCAGGTGATGTTTGAGAAACTGGTAATGAGTCTTTCAAAGATTTTAATGGTTATCTCTTATGAATATTCTCTAACAAATTCATGATGAATTATTTTAGCTCTCCACTTATTAAGTGGTTAATTGCAAAACTTGATTAATACTTGAATTCTCCGCTAAATTGAATTTACTCGATGCATCTTTGTCTAGATTCATGGCTGAACACATTGAATTCTGTTTTCTGATCGATATTAGGAAGGTTTAGTTAATACTTGATCAGCTGAGAAGTTCTGATCAGCAAATGACTTTGGTTTGGGGAAGATGATGATGGTCAAAGTCAAAGATTGATTGGGGTTGGCTTCTCAGTAACCGACCCCAAAAAAAGGGGAAGTCAGTAAGTAGCCATCCCTCAACCACAATATAGTTGTGTTTTCGATTTATTTTTCTTATCCACAATGTGGAAGTATCACCTATGAAAGCACAAACACGGTGCTTGTTCTAACCCTCTAACTAAATCATAGTGCTTGCTCTAATTAAACTTGTCGCTGTCGGTTAGAGAGCTCAAGTAATTAAAAAAAAATCCATTGACAAAGTTGATTATGATAATCTCCCTCATTAATATAATTGCCTGTAACTATCAACTAACATATAATAGTAATTTAGTGCTCGATCTCAAAAGTCAAAGTCATCGAATTAATCTACCGGGAAGTTAAGAGATAAGATATTTAGTGTATGATTTGGCAATACCAACATTAGCACATGTTGATGCATTATTTGTCACAAAAATATTAGATGTTACTAATTTAACATTATCATCTCAAATTGTCTTGAATTAGATCTCAGTTGAAAATAAAATAAAATAAGGAGCAACCATTGATATTTTCATCAAGTGGATTTTAGTATTTAGGATGGAATCGATTCCTTTTTTAATACTAATAAGAAAATGATAGATTCAGTAAAAGTTTTCGGGCTTGATCCTAGACAGGAATCGATGCCAAATACAAAAATAAGTACCGACCCTTGAACTAGCCTCAAGGGTGATAAGAACAAAAATAAATGGAAGAAATTCGGTCCTAGACAGGAACCATAGTCCAACCAGCCTTACATAAAAATCAAAGACGAAATAACAAATACATAGATAATACGAAGCAAAGAATAAAAGAAGGATAACAAGCTGATGAAGATTACAAGTATCTTTCCAAGAGAACCCCGAGAACTGAAGGTTGCAAGTATCCTTTTTTGTTGAGGAGACTTAAAAGTGGGGCAACGAGCCGATGAAGAATGCAAGTAACCGTCCTATGCAATTCGGACCGACATAATAGGAGGGGTTCACTATTCGAAGGTAAAAAAGTGGATAACAAGCTGATGAATGTTGCGAGTATCCTTCGGATAGAGCCATGAGTACCAACATAAAAGAAGTGGAAATGTATCATAACAATTTTCAAAATGATTATTTTCACAAAACACTCCGCTATACGAAGGTATCAACAAACAATTTTTGAGTTGGGTGTTATTTTCCATAAGATCATATAGTACACACCCCGTTCCCATAGGATGAGCCTGGGGAAAAACCTAATCTGTCTCAGGGTTGTCTTTACTCTTTAGCGTGGAAGTTATCTTTACTCTTTAACTTTAGTTGGCCTTTGGGGAACATATTTAGTAGGTTTTTTTTTTTAAAGAAATCCAGGGATGACCCGAGAAGTTACATGCACATAAACAAAACAAACAAACCATTTCACACTAAGCGAATTACAAAGAACACCACAATATCTTAAGCAGAGTCCCGTAACCAAAAACCAATAGAAGTGACCAGGCCATCGAACGGTTACAGTACTAGTAACACCCTGCATACGTACGAGTGAGTTTATATCAGTGTAGCATGATCCACAACTCGATAGAGATTTTTTTTCTTCAAACAATCTGACTGAACCCTCCTCCATATGGAGAGGTGCAATCACTACACCATTTGGCCCATTTAGTAACTGTACAAAAATGTTACTGAAAATCAAATTGGATTTACAGTTACACAATTATTATGTTAAGAATCTATGTTACTAATGCGTTACTAACTTTCAGTTACATTACATTTCAGTTATTTTAATTAATTAAAACAACACAATGGTTATGTTACTCTAAATTCAATAACACTCTCTTAACACTTCTACAAATCAATAACTAGGCGACACGTGTCACTGTGGCAGCCAATAAATGGACGACATGTTTCACAGAGCTGACCAACAAATAGAAGACACGTGTCACAGAGGAAACCAATTAACGGATGCCACGTGCCACAGACGCTACCAATATATGGACGACACGTGTCAGAGAGCTAACCAATGAATGGACGACACGTGACAGAGAGGTAACCAATCAACGGATGACACATGTCGAAGAGCTAACCAATCAATGTACGACACGTGTCACCGAGCTGACCAACTATTGGACGACACGTGTTGCTGACCAAACCAATAAATAGATGACACGTGTCACACAGAAAACCAACAAATTGCTGACACGTGTCACCGTCGGCGACCGAGAACTGTCAGGCCGGTACCTAAAAATGTGTCAGTCCGGTCACCGGTTGTGTCAGTCCCATCACCGGATGTGTCAGACCGGTGACCGGAAAGTGTGTCAGTTCCGTCACCGGATGTGTCAGTCCGGGGACCTGAAAATGTGTCAGTTCCGTCACCGGACTGTCAGACCGGTGACCGGAAAGTGTGTCAGCTCCGTCACCGGATGTGTCAGGACGGTAACCGGAAAGTGTGTCAGCTCCGTCACCGGATGTGTCAGGACGGTGACCGGAAAATGTGTCAGTTCCGTTACCGTATGTGTCAGTCAGGTGACCTGAAAATATGTCAGTTCCGTCACCGGATGTGTCAGTCCGGTGCCTGAAAATGTATCAGTTCCGTCACCGGATTGTCAGTCCGGAGACCAGTAAGTGTGTCAGGTCCGATGTCAGAAAGTGTCAGTTCCGACATCTGAAAATGCTAGATTCTGGTCACCTGAAACTTAAATTTAACAAAAACAGAAACTTAAATTTAACTTAAATTTTCATTTCATTTCATAAACTGGTCCCAAAACTATTTACAAATTCTCATTTCCAAAAACTCAAAAGGGAAATGACTCAATTCTTATTTTATTTCAAGTATGACTCTATACTTCATTGCTGAGTTATACTGCACAAAAGGGTATTACTATGTTGCTGCACAAAAGGGTATTACTAAGTTGCTGCACAAAAGACTTGGTTTCAAGTATGACTTTATACGTCATTTACAAACTCCATACATGTAACTGGCCATACTACCCATTCACCTAGTAAACAATCACCAAGAAAAATTTTATCGTCACCTTGAGGACGTTCTGGAATAGGGCAGTTTGGATCAAAAATTTCTTGAAGTGCTACCTTCCGCTCATCATTGTAGACTGGAACATTGTGGCAGTACGCTCCCTGTGTACCATACATGACGGTG
>JAJJMA010054950.1:0-10055 GCA_023529015.1 Papaver nudicaule
ATCTGTCTCATTCATTCTTGTACTCACAGTATTTGTGGGAGCAAACACTGGTCATGACACAAGGTCACGTTAGACAAGAATACGATCTCAATCGCTATTATCACTACTAAAGTAGTCGACTATATTTCGAAAGAATAGAGAAAGTAGAATAGAAGAATTTCCATAAACGTCATAACTCCTACTAACCTTTTGTAGATGAAGAATAATTGATGTCTTATTTGTCTTCACAGTCTTCGTCTTCAAGGTCTCTACTACTTTGTCTATATCCCAATTCCGAAATCTAAACTCTAGTAGGCTAAATCAAGAATTGAGTTTTGACACCTAAAACTGACAACTAGCTTGACATATATACAAACGCTAGTGGGTTTGACCGGACAATGTCCTAACAATCTCCCCCTTTGTCAATTTTAGTGACAAAACCAATTTACATATGGATTCAAATAATATACAATGAAGTACTAACCAAATGTAGCTCTTGATTTCTTGAATTCTTCAACTTCTCCTTTGAGTCTTGATGTGTTCATTAAACTCTTGTTGATGAATCCGTAGTCAGCAGTCACAACATATCCAGCTCAAACAACCATAAAGGTACGCTTAAGCTTACGTGGGTTAGTATGCTCATCCCACATGTTGTTTGTGCGTAAGAGTAAGTATCTGAGCAAACTTTAAAGTTGGTGTATCAAAACTTTTAAAGTGATTCTACTCATTCTTGATACGAAGCTTGATCTCAGCTTTAATTACTCCCCCTTACTTGATACTTTGTGAAAAGCACAACAAGTAAGCACATGATGTTCTCCCCCTATGGTTATGCACCTTAATGCAACCACAAGAAGTAAGAACCATATGTATTCTCCCCCTATTTGTCACAAAAATATGACAAAGTAGTTTGAGACTAGGGTTTCATACACCTATGATAACAGGTGAAGCTAAGTACTCGCATATCAAGTTTAAAGATGGTATACTTAGGTAATATGAACAACAAGATTCCTGAGTTCTCACCTTATGGAGAAATATAGATACACTTTCTCCCAATATTCCACATCCACGCTCCCCAAAAATATTTGTTATTAAGCGCAAGTTCAAAAAGAACTCTCCCCCGTGTGGTGTCATTCAATAAAGAACAACTGACAAAGACTAACATGGACAAGAACAATTAAATGTTATCCAGTTTTGCTTTGTTAATAATCTCTTTTCCTTAGCCAATTTTTCGGAAAAAGAGTTTATGATTTCGAGTTTGGGAAAACTTCTAGAAATCATACAAACAAAAGTTTCTTAATCGTGAGAAAAAGCATAACTTTTGTAAATAGACATTAATGTTTCCTTTGACATGTGAGTCTCTCCCGAGATTTATGAGACCATGTTTATAATTGGATAAACCAAAGTGTAACATGAAGTCTCTTGTGAATTTTCCTGTATACTTGAACGGTTGATAAATAAAACATAAGCACAAATGCTAAATTTAAACTTCAAGCAACAAAACATCAAGAAGTATTAAGATTAATACAAACGATGTTCAATCGGAAATAGTTCACACAACACAAAGCAAAGTTCAACAAAAGCATAAAGAGATGAGATAAGATCACTCCATATCCTCGTCGTCAGATGGAATGGTATGTTGCTCGATGATATCATACATTGCAGAAGCAATATACGGATCAACATGAGGAATTGCAAGGTTAACTGCCTGAGCATATCCGTCGCACTTGGTTCGAAGTCTGTAGATCTTCTCCTAAAGTTGTGCTATGCGAGGATCTGGTCCGACCATTTGACCCGATTTCTTGATCTTGTCAATGTCCTTCTGAACGAAGAGCTTTGGGCCAACACCCATTGGTCCGAACATTTTAACCTTGAACCTCTTGCAGATTTCTGTAATCAGGCAGGGAAACCCGAGATTCCTATGTTTGTTACCCCAGGTTCTGATCATCTGTCTGATTATAATGCCACATAAATCGATTGGACCATTCCCTTTGCGAAGGTGATAAACTAGCTCGAACATGTCTCTGTTCCATTTATCCTTATTCAGGGTAACTGGAATAAGATTGTGTGAAGCCAAGATACCAAAAACCTTTAACTCAGGCGTGATTCCTTCGATAGGGGCTTTCCCATCTCTCCACTGAGGGCTAGAGTCGAGCACACCTTCAGCAAGTATATCATCAGATGGACGATCCCCTTCCAATTGTGGGAGTGTCATCTCAAAGGCAGGTTACTGAAGTATTGATACGAGTACACCCTTATCCACTTTGAGAACTCGGTTGCCAATCCGAGTCATGAAACTACACCGATCCATATCACATTCATGCATGTTGGCATAAAACATACGAACAACAAAAGGAAAGTTGTCAGTGTAACTACCTTCATGAATACATCCCCATGGAAGAAGATTCATAAATGATGGATATGAAGCCAAGGTACTTCGGTCGAGTTTCCTTTCTACTGTGAAGCCCCGTTTCTTCACATACTCAGCTTTGGCTGTCTTGCTGATGAAAGGCATACTGAGACCTGGATCATGGGACGATTCGGAACCGCCTCGGGCATAGTTTCTTCATCAGATGACCAGTGAATTGGCTCATCATCACTATCATTCACATCAATTGCTCTACTAGTAGAGGCTATGTTTCTGGCACTTCTTCTAGGCATTTTAAAAAAAGAAGGCAAGAACACTTACTTGATGATTTTCTCCAAAACTACAAGGAGATAGCAAGAATGATTTGTAACCCCTTAACTGTTTTTCCAATCCGCTTGTTTTAATACCAAGATGGTGTAAATCGGTCCGCGAACCTTGAAGATCTTCAACAGCAGCAGTGAGAAGCCATTAGAGTATCTTTAAAACCTCAAAAGAATATGAGGTGAGAAAGAGAACTCGAGAAGACCTTATCCAGAGCATTCGGGTCCAGGCGGTTCGGGAACCGGGTCATGGGTTCTGGATACCCCATACGATCACGGAATAGTCCTGTGAGTAGTTTTCAAACCCGGTTCTAGGGGTTCCTATGCTTTACATGTGCACAACACATGTGTCTTGGTCAAAGAAGGTCTTTGACTACTTCCTAGGACAATTCTTAGGACATTTTTATCTTCATACCACGATCTAATGGAGCAAGGCTCAACATTTAGAGTTAGCGTGTGAGAAATTATTCCAATGATGTATTTATATCAAGCTTAGACGGAATAGACTTGATATTTAGACATAAAATACTTTCGCGTCCCCAAGAAAGAGTTTATTTCCAGTTCCTAATTGAAACTGAGGGATTTTGGAATTTATTATTAATTCTTTCTATTCCAAAATCGAAAGTATTTATCTCAGATGTTAGATAAATTAATATCTTTTTCTCTGAGAAGGGTTTATGAAAGAATTTATAACCCTTGTGCTTTGCCCTTGGAAACTGTGAATAGTTCTGCACAACGTGAAAGTTTTTGGCAAAGCGTATGGATCTGTTTTCCTGCTTAACAAAATGTGTAACATCTTGTTTGTGGGGACAGGATTCTACAGATAATTCCTTCTCTTGAGCCACATCAATGTGTAGAACACACATTTGATCATGAATTGTTACATTCATGGGTTCCTCGTTGAGAAGGGTGTTGATAATGACCTGATCTTGACGTTTTTTATAAAAAGACGCTTTGGTCTCTCTAATAAGTCGATCAATATCAATTTCAACACATGCATTTTCCTCTATGATCTTGTTAAGCCGATTCAGAGACTCTTCTTATTTCCTAAGATATGACTCTAGGTCATGAGAGATATTGTCAATCTGTTTTTCAAGATCGATGAAGCCTTGAACAGACTTAATACCTCTGGGAGGAATGCTAAGGAGTTCTCTTGCTGATATGATGACACCTGGCAGTGGATCATCTGCATCATCATCTTCAGCATCTGTTAGTACGTTACAAGCATTTGAGCTTTGAACCATTACTCACAAGCCTAGATAAACACAGACAGTTACGTCTTTAATGTGTTCACCCGCTCTGATACCAACTGAAAAAGGAGGGGTACCGAAATACTACCAACTTTTCGTTTTGGCTCGTGGGTCTTATGGTTTAAGTTTGGACGATCTCAAAAATCAATATCCAAACTCTAATAACTGGAGTTGTGATCTTGGGGATCAACTCGACAAAGTTGGGACTTTGGAGTTAAACTCTACAATTATTGGATAACGTACTACTTGGTGCTTTAATTATATTATCAGAGATATATGCGGAAAGTAAAAGCACACAAGACACCAGAGATTTTTTTAACGAGGAAACTGCCTTGCAGAAAAATCTCGGGACCTCGTCCAGATTGAACACCGCCCAGTACAAACTGACTACAAACACTAGCCTACTATAGGACTTCGGTCTGGGATGTAGCAGAGACCAACTCAAGCCCTCCAAGAGAATTGGCTACTGTCGCACTCCTTACGTCTCTAGATCCCCCACAGATCGTCACGCACTTGATTCCCCCAGCTGACGTCCTTTACAGGCCTAGGAGTTGCTTTGACCGATGTCAAAGGCTTGTGTCAGCAATACTGGCTTTGCAACCTAATTGTTGATGTATGGTCTAAATGTCCTCTATCAGTTTAGCACACACAAGTTGACTTCCTTAGGATTGTTAAATCCAGGTCATACGGAAATCTACTTCACAAATCGGGGCTGACAAGCAAACCGAGTAAGCTATGCCCAACTTATCTCTACCTCAGTTATACACGAAGAATCACTTAAGAAACTTGTATAACTGGAGCTAACTAGGTCTTACAACACCGAGTGCAGCCGTGCGTTGCTACCTTTCAACCTTGTGTGTAACGTATCAGTTCTTGAATAGCCGTATAGCAGAAAAGACAGACTATGGAATAGACAAGAACAAAGATAGGTTACTGAGGTTACAGGTTAATCTGATTTCAAACACGAAGGTATCAATCCACCTGTGCTTCCCAACTCTCAAGAGAAGTCTTTTATAGTCGTAGGGAGTTCCCAGAGGAGCTGGAACCTATAGAGGATGACTATACCATAACAAGCGTTCACCGAAGTGAAAAGAGTTTACGTTACCTTCCCTAAGGACCTTCACGTATGCTTGATGCTTGCGGTATTTGTCCGTAGACACCTCTATTTATAGCACTCAATAAGATAGGTTGCTTTGGAATAAAGCAATCAATTACTTGTCCCACAAGTTAAGGAAACCCTAAACTAATTGATAACCAAGTAATAGAGATTAATCTCAATTGGAATTCTTTTTAAGTTTATCTGCCAAGTGTTTTGTTAGCTCAAAAATACTTCAAGATAGAAATCCAACAGACCAGAGATAATCTTATCTTATTGACTCATTGAGGATCGTTAGATGGACCACAAAAGATATTTATGTGATATACAAGTCCACCTAAGAGATAAAGGAGTTTAGAGTTTGACTCAAGTGAAATTCTGAAAGAATATCCACTAAATCCGACACCAGCAAAGTAACCAACATTGGATTCGCGTACAGGTTCGCGAAATGTTCAGTCACTTTGGAACTCAGAAGAATTCTGAGTTTCTGGTTTGCGAACCGGTTCGTGAACCGTCCGCCTGTCAGATTTCGTCAAATCTGGATTCCGCTGGAAGTACTGGGCTTAGCCAGAACTTAGACGTGTGTACGTCCTCAGCTGTAATCCATGGACTCTTTGCTCAAGAGTACTCCTTTAGATTCATCCATATCCAACTAACGATTTGCAAGCAAACCATTGTAATGGACACATGGCACCGAATCTGTCTCATTCATTCTTGTACTCACAGTATTTGTAGGAGCAAACACTGGTCATGACACAAGGTCACGTTAGACAAGAATACGATCTCAATCACTATTATCACTACTAAAGTAGTCGACTATATTTCGAAAGAATAGAGAAAGTAGAATAGAAGAATTTCCATAAAAGTCATAACTCCTACTAACCTTTTGTCGATGAAGAATAATTGATGTCTTCTTTGTCTTCACAGTCTTCGTCTTCAAGGTCTCTACTACTTTGTTTTTATCCCAATTCCGAAATCTAAACTCTAGTAGGCTAAATCAAGAATTGAGTTTTGACACCTAAAACTGACAACTAGCTTGACATACCAACGCTAGTGGGTTTGACCGGACAATGTCCTAACATTAATCTTGGGGACAAAGAAGAAGATCAGAACAAGGTCGTTAGTGCAACCGTTAATGCGAGTTTTACAAGTCCTTTGGACATCAACATGGTTGGTTTATATGGACCAGTTGACATGACCTGTTTCAAGCCGTCTTTCAACATCAACTTGTTTGGTAAGGGTTATTTCTATCTTCCTTATGATTATCCTCGCAATATATTTGATCGTGGAAAAGATTTTCAAATTGTTTCGACGTTTTCTTCTTTTACCGATGATGAATTTTGTTTGGATACTATAATTACTTCTATTGTGGTTTCTATTACTCCGTCAATTTTTGTGGATACATACAAGAGGACGTCTGTGCTTGAGTTTGTTCCGAGACTTCAAAATATTTTTGTGAAAGAAGAAGAGAAGCCTCCTGATATTTTAGATTTTAATTCAATGATTGATGTCATTATTGCACGGTGCAAAGAGGCTGAATATTTTATAACTACTTTTGGTTATGGAAACCTAGACGTCGTAGACACCAGGTCAAGGATTTCTTTCTTAAATTGGGTTCCTATTATTTCAAGGTTGTTTGATACTCTACATGCGCGTGTTGATAAGACGATATTCCTAACAGACCATGGCAAAGACGTACTCAGAAACCATGCGCTGTTTGTTCATCTGAACCTCGAGGTATTTAAAGACCATACAACTTCAGTATTTATACGTGAAGTTAATAAGGTGTTATTTTTAGCTCTGGAAAAACGATACAATTTCAGTGATTTTGACATCATTGCCAAGAGGTATTCACGCTTTAAAAGTTATCTGAATTCTTATATTTACCTTAACTATGCTCGTTCATCATTCGATCGTGGGAAGTATGCAGCTGTTTCATTGAATTCTGGTGAGACAATAATTTGTCGATTGGTTCTTAGATTTGAGTATACATCAGATTTTGGTTTCCTAGTTTCAATGGAAGATTTGTTTGTTATTGATGCTGGATTTCTTGATGATCACATGTTGTTTATGGGAATGTCACACAAAAAAAGTATTACCGACAGAGCTTTGGCAGTATTATTTTTATTCGGCATATATAGTTTTGTTGGTATTACTTACCCAAACACGTGGTCAGACTGTTAATAAAGGAATTATTCCAGAAGTCTATGGAAATATAGAATTTAAGCAAATAAAAATAATGCCGAATAATACCAACATCAATATCTTTCCATAAACTGTTAATAAAGGAATCTGGTTACAACTTCTGATTTGCTTAAATTCTATATTTTTGGCTATGTTCGATATTTTTCTGGCAGTCAGACTTTGGATTTCTTGTTTCGAAACAAGTGGCGTTATAAAGGAATTCCTGTAGGAACCATGGGATATATTGCTATCGAAAGTTTTGCAAGCATATTTGACAAGCACTTGAAGATTAGAATCGAGAAATTAGTTGCACATTACATTGATGGTTTGATCAGATTTATCCCACGAGGGATGACTCAATTCGTCTACAAGATGTTTGAGGTTGTTGTTCAACAGGCTATGAAGGTTGAAAGTCGTGTGTTGCGTGGTTCAAATCCTACTAATCAACGACAAGCTCGATTGCAGAACAATAATAGTATTGCATATCCTGGAAAGCCGAATTATTTTAATGCTGCAACCTTTATTGGCTTCAAAGATGAACTCAAAGGAAATTGTCGTCTAGCTTTCATGTGCAAGACATCTGATTTGGTGAAGGAGTTTGAGATCAGCTGGTATATTCACGACAACTTGATTGGTCTTTATTTTTACTCCCTTATCATGATTTTTTTCACGTTATTTCTCTCTTAAATCCACATGTTGGGAGATTATTTAAAGTGGAAATTTAAGCTCATTGACAATATGGAGGATAATAATGCTTATGATGTGAATGTTTGTGCTATGCTATGCGCAAAAAGTCACACAATTACAAGAATTGAGCATGATGTTTTTGTCATTCCGAGTGTTGAAAGAGATGTAGCTGCTGGATATGATGGTGTTATAATAAAGCCATCTATGTTTGATGATACTGGTTGGTGTCACAAGAATACAAACATGGAACTGTCCGTTATGGAAGATTGTGAAGTTCTTTGCGGCACTCCTGAATTCAGGTTAGTAATTTCAGTAGTACTACTGCAGAAACATATCTCATGGATTGATTTGCTAATACAATATATAAGCACCAAGAGAATTCTGCAAGCCCGACTGTTAGTACTTCAAAAAGACGCAACTATCAATTCAAGAGTTTCTGGTAGTGCAGATTTGACCTTTTCACCTATGGCACTCCAATATCTTTCGAAAGATAACCAACTTATGTTCTATGCTACTTCGATATTTGAACTACTGATTGCATGGATCATGTTTGTTGAGTTATTCTTACAATCTCGTATAGTTATTTGTGAGTTGGGAGAGCAATCTTCGGTCTTTCCTTCTCATGATGAACTTGTGTGTCGGACGGAATCTCATCAGCTTACTGGGGCGTTTCATATGAGTGCAATGTGGTTTAAATACTCATATAATAGTGAGTGTATGGCAGAAATTTTTACTCGAAGATTGTTTGACCCTGGCAAGGCTATTGGTATATTCCGAAATAGTGATATCTTATCTGATTCAATGAAGCTCGAATTATTATTGGAAGGCAAATTATTTACCGAATGATTCATGACATGGCTTTTGTTTTTGATCGAGGAAGGTCGAAATATAAAATGGAGGATGAAGGAGACAAGAAACATATTGTGAAATGGTTATTTGATCTACGAGAAAAAGATGCGGAAAGGTCATTTGTGCAACGGTTTAATATTGCCAAAGAATTGACTAAACGCTACCGGAATGAAGTGCAACGGGGACTCATTGATATAGTCTGGTTGAGGGTTTTCGTGTGCAAACAAACTACATGGCATACGTATAATGTTAAGCCTTATGAGATCACTACAACAGAAGATGCTTTCACTAATAATAGAGAGATTCTAAGATTAAATGTGTGCACTGTCGGTCAAGGTGATCAAGGTGATATAGGACATACACTTAGTGTCAAAATTCTGTTTCTCGAGAGAAATAATGATTGCAAGGATGGAATATTGGAGTGGCACCAAATATTACTCAACAACAGCCAAGATTTTCAAGTAAGATTCGCTGAAAGATGTGGTGCGAATGGACTGGTGATGTATACAAAAGCAAGCCAAGTTAATATTAAAAGGTTAATGTTCTTTTCTTTAACCACCGTTGTCCTATTGGTTGGGACATTATTTGATGATACTCAAGAAGGAAGGCGTTACGTTGGAGACCGAAGACTCGGATGGATGCTTCTAATAGAGTCGATGAATTTTTACCCTATGAACTCGAGGGCGAGTTTCTCTCAAGAAGGGGGGACTGATGTAGTACATCTTTAGTACTGCATTCCTTATTTACGCATTACGTATTTTATTCTACTCTTACGAGTATTCCTTGTTTAACAAGACTCTTTTACTTTCCTAGTTTAGGTTGATTTCCTTTCTTTATTCTTTAGTCGGTTATGTAAGCCTATATATAGGCCAGTTCTCTTGATGAGAAGACACATCTTATTATTACTCAACTTTTATAAACCTTGATTATTCAATCAAACTATCATTAAGCTTCTCACGAAACTTAAGCCTCCCTTCGTATCCCTAGCAAATACAAGCTTCTTACGAACCTTGTTTGCTTTCACCCCTTTGGTCCGCGATTAAATTCTCGATCCCGAGAGAATACTTTTACGCAATTCTAGACCAAGAGCAAAAGCTCAAAGATAACTGAAAAGAAAAGCGGCAACACAAGCTAACAATTCCGAAGAAGAGCTTGGCCAAGGGATTAAAGCTTTCAGGAGAGATACCACTCCTATTTATATTGACTAAGGCTTTAGCTTTGAAATGAGGCAAAGTTTAATTTCGGAAATTCCACAAAGCACATTTACATAATAGTTCTGAAATTCCCCATTTAGTCTCATAGCATTTAATGAGAACTAATACTCT
>JAJJMA010054954.1:0-26553 GCA_023529015.1 Papaver nudicaule
TGTACGTGTTATGTTCATGAACCATATTCCAAAATACCATCTGTTAGCACTTGTATTATAGAAGCCTGCTTCGAAGGTTCCACCCGAAGACACTAACGTCTGATTAGAACTTAGAGTCTGGTTTGCACCCAGAGTATCAGCTGCAGTGGAAACTCTAGATGACAGAATGAAACAGTAGGTGACCAAAATCAAGGAAATAGATACCTGCAGGTTCCTCATTGAAACTTCTTTGCAACACAAATCAGTATTCCGCTTAAAGATACGAAAAAAAGAAGATGATCGTTGAATAGCTTGTGAAATTCAACATTAGTATCTTAGTTCATTCAAACAACACAAGTCCTGGCACTGACGTAATTATGGGTAAATGATTTTGTTACTATTTTTAAGTGATTAGTAGCTATCAGAATTCAACTGATTGACTAAGGATGGACATAAAAAATTACTAAGAAAACCCACACACAAACACGAAACATATTAATCATGAAATGGGAAATTTGGGTTATTTTGTTAAACCTCCCCTGTAAAGATTGGTAATTTGCGATACCTCCCTAAAAAGACCGATATTAGTGATTTCTCCCCTAGTTAAGTTATCTGCATATGTGTCAGTTATCTGCCACGTCAGCAAACTAGACAGTGTCATAGTGGAAAACCCAAAATACCCTCGAATATTTTTTAAAAAAGCATTACACGTGGAGGGTATTTTGGTCATTTTACAATTAGAAGTGACACGCGTACAAGGCATACGTGGCAGATAACTGACGGAGGGGAGGTATCACTAATATCGATCTTTCTGGGGAGGTATCGCAAATTACCAATCTTTACAGGGGAGGTATCACAAAATAACCCGGGAAATTTCAACTTCTTTTCTTAAGTGAAGCCGCAAAAGAATATGAAATGTTTGAAGACTGTCTGCGGTTGACTAATTGAGAACCCTGTTTACACAGTGAACCTATTTATCGAAAACGGAGTTCAAAACGGGTATGAGGAATATCGGTTGCAGTGCAAGCAAGAATATGCTCGTTCCATTCTCTTGCACATAGTACCTCAGTCCATTTGCTACACTGATGGTCATTCCAGAGCACCAGAAATTGGCAATACCTCAGCAATATAGTTTAGGGGGGCTAATTCCTGTGCCAGTCGAAACAACTAAACCTCCTTGTTTCCTTCAAAGCCAAAATCCTGAATTTCCTTTAGCTCCTTGCTTGTTTCTACTGGTCCGCCTGACTCAAAGTTTGGATCTGACTCACACCGAGTCAGATCATTTGTGATGTCTGACTCGACCAGTACATCTGACTCAGGTTTGACTTTCTCCGTCACAAATCTAGCTGGATTAAAAAAATTGTCTGAAAATTGGTCCGGCCGAGCACCTTACGTGCCATGGCTTATCAAACGGGAGGGTTAGTTTGGGTAATCTAGAAAAACAGCTGACTCCCTTGAAATTTCCTCCACTCACACTCACACTCACACTCACACTCAGACAGTCGAAAAAACAGCAGTCAGACTTCACTCACTGCTCTAAGAGCAAGCACTATGGTGCCACAAGCCATCCCTATTAAATAGAGAAAGGGGATGGCAGAAATGTCGAAAAAATGGAACCACTATGGAGAAAAAAAATTTCTCTATTTTGGACGGAAACTCAATTTCCGCCACACCCAAAATACGGAAATTGGATTTCCGCACAGAATATATTAATATGATTTATTGTAATAAAGTGGGTTTTGGTGGGACCAAAACTCTTTTTTACGGAAATTGAATTTCCGCCCCTTTTTTTTTTACGGGAATTGGATTTCCGCCTCGCATCTCTATTGCTATTGCCTGCTACGGATTGGTAGCAGGCAATAGAGAAGTCCATCTCTATGTCTATTCAATGGAGAAATTTTGCACCATAGTAGTTGTCTATCTCTATTCAATAGAGAATTCTCTATTGAATGAGAACCATAGTGCTTGCTCTAAGAAGAAGAAAAAGAAGAAGAAAAATGTCAAGCTTACCGGGGGGAAATCATAGAGAACATACTCACGAGATTGCCTGTCAAATCCATTTCAAGATTCAGGTGTGTATCCAAAACATGGCGTCTTCTATTTCGAAACCCTAATTTTATCAAAAATCATCTCAACCATGCCAATCTAATCAACAAATTCAACATCTTGGTTACCAACTCCGGAGAGATTGATGATATAGCTACAGAACCCTATCTCTGTTCCGTACATAATGATGTTTTATTATCAACATCATTTATCCTCTCTTTAAGTATTTTGTATTAGTATTTTGAACTTTCGTATGCGAATGAATATAAAATCCAAGCATCACATATTTTTCATCTAGCAACTCCGGTAAGGTCCTCTCTCGTGAAGCAATTATCTATTGGTATATAGAGCTTTCGTATGCGAATGAATATAAAAACCAAGCATCACATATAATTTCTTTTATCTACTCGAGTAAGGCCCCCTCTCATTAGTTAACTGTTAATATGTGTTTACCTTGTCACTCATAAAGCTTTTTTAATTTTTGTGTCGTGGTGCAAATTGTTGTGAGCAGCTTGTAGTTTTATGAGGTTAGCTGATTGTTTTAAGCTAGGCGTGTTCGTTCACTGTTTAGACTTACAGACATAATCAATTAAAATATTGCATATGCAACTTTTTAATTTTCACTGTTTGGGCGTTTACTTCAATATTCATAATTAATTTCTTTGAAATATAAAATTGGGCCCGTAAGCTCAATAGGTTTTTTTTTTTTTTATGCAAAAAAACTTTTATTGATCAGTGAGTGTTACTGGAATCCAGCAGCATTGCAGAAATTACAAATTGTGGTGGAGAGACAGGCCAAGAACTAGAAACTCCATGCTTCTTAGCATGTTTTGCTACTTCGTCAGCACATTTGTTCGCTTGACGATCAACATGAATAAACCTACAACTACTAAAACTGACTAAATAAAATTGAATGTCTTCAATCAAACTTGCATACTGCAAGGACACTTGATGATTGTCAGTGCCATTTATTGCTTCTACTACGTTTCTTGCATCCATTTCAAACTCCACTTGCTTATACCCTTTGGAGATAGCCCATCTAACCGCCAAGTCCGCTGCTCGACATTCCATCTCCTCTGCGTCTCTTGCAAGCTCTACGTTTGCGCACTCTGCCCCGAGAAAGGAACCTGCACAAGAACGAGCTATGAGTCCTAATCCACCAGTCTTAGTAATATGACAAAATGAACCATCACAGTTTATTTTGATATGGTTTAAGGCAGGTGGTTTCCATTTAATGTATGCAGTAATAACAGGTCTTGAAGGTTTAGTAAGCGTTTTGATTCCTGCAGAAAAAGAAGATGTTAGAAAATTGTTAATCTTCCTGATAACTTCATCTGGATCCGCAATCTTATTCTGAAAATGACAGATACACCTTTCCTTCCATAAGAACCAAGCGATTATTGCCATTTTAATTTTCAACCCTTCAGTTAACTGGTTTGAGAGAATCCAGTTTTTCATCCATGACTGAACTGAAGGCCAGTGATCCTCTGTGATCCTGATGCCCAAGACTTTAAACCAAATCATTCTTGCCAGTTGGCAGTCCATCAGAATGTGTCTTAAATCCTCATTGTGAGTCTTACATCTGTCACAGTACAGATTGTTGATCTCTTTAACTCGAGCTATTCTGACTTTTGTTGATAGAATGTCTTTCATGGCTTTCCATAGAAACAACTTCACTCTAGGCAAAAGATTAAGGCTCCAGATCTTGTGCCAGACTATAGTGTTGTTTGGCTGAGCTACAGATGTACCGTGATGCTTCATATTGTATAAGACTTGGTATGCAGACTTGACACTATAACTCCCATTTTTGGTGTGAGTCCATATCAGCCTATCCACACTCTTCTTTGGGATTCTCATTGCAAGGACTTTCTGTGTTGTAGCAGCATCAAAAAGACTTATAACAAGATCCCTTCTCCATTGTTTGGTAGATTGATCAATTAGGTCTGAGACCATAGGATAGCTCCAGGTATCTACATAAATATCCTTAGGTGTTGGAGGAGATATCATCCCTAGCACCCACTTATCTTGCCAGACGCTTATTTCAGTCCCATCACCCAAAGACCAGAAGCTATTCTCTTTAATGAAGCCAAATTCAGAAGCAATACTCTTCCAACTCCAAGTTGAGTCGTCCTTAACTTCACAGTGTAAAGGGGGAGAAGAATGAGAGTATTTCGCCAAAAGACAAGTAGACCACAGACCTTGTTTTGAGGTACATAATCTCCATGCTGACTTACCCAGCAGAGCTCGATTAAAACATTTCAAATCTCTGAAGCCTAAACCACCATCCGCCTTGCTTCTACACATACCAGCCCAGGAAGTAAGAATTAAACCCTGCTTTTCTGGCTTGTCCCACCAATACCGCAACTGCAAAGAATTAATGGATCGAATAGAGTCTGAAGGAATCTTGAAGTTGCTCATTTGGTGAAGTGGAATGCTATTCAGAACATGCTTGACCATCACCGTTCTGCCAGCTTGGTGCATAATTTTGCCACTCCATCTTGCTAATCTTTTCTTCAATGAAGTAATGAGAGGGTTAAAAGATACTTTTTTCTTCCTATTAAGAAAAAGAGGAATACCCAAGTACTTTTCATGCTCATTCATATGCTGAACTCCCAACATCTCTATAATCTGTTCCTTTTTGGTATTGGATGTGCTTTTGCTGAAGCTCACCACTTTTCTGGTAGTTAATCAGTTGTCCTGAACAACTACTGAATTGCTGGAGGATAGATTGTAACTGTTGGATGCTGTTATCTGTAACCTTCATAAAGACTAAGCAATCATCAGCGAAGAGTAAATGATTAATAGGTGGTGCCCTTCTTGCAATTTTGATGCCCTTAATTTGATTTCCTGCTTCAGCTGATGCCATAGCTCTAGAGAATCCCTCCATGGCAATGATGAATAGATAAGGTGATATCGGGTCGCCTTGTCTTATGCCTCTTGTCGGATAAAAAGGCTTACAAGAAGATTCATTAAGTATTACAGAGATTTCAGTAGTACTTATGCACCGTAGAATAAGATTGCACCAGCTTTCGCAAAAACCCATTTTCTTCATGACTGAAATAAGGTAACTCCATTCTAGCCTGTCAAAGGCTTTCGACATATCTAGTTTAAGAGCCATGTAAGAGCACCCCTCCTTCTTTGTTGTTCTCTTTAATTTATGTATAACCTCATGTGCAAGGGATATATTATCCGAGATTAGTCTACCTGGAACGTAAGCTGATTGGAACGGAGAAATTACTTTGTTTAGAAGAATCTTTAGCCTTCTTGCCATCAACTTAGAAATAACCTTGTAGGATGTATTGCATAAGGCTATAGGCCTATAGTCAGCAGCTTTGGAAGGACCTTTTACCTTAGGGATAAGCCTAAGTTTAGTCTGATTCATTCTCTTACTCAGAAAACCCGTTGTGAAGAAGGATTGAACTGTGGATATAACCTCAGTCTTCACAATGTGCCATTGAGTTTGGTAGAAGCCGGGAGGGAAGCCGTCAGGTCCAGGAGCTTTCCATGCTTCCATACTAAACAAAGTATCATGAATTTCCTTTTCATTAGGGACAGCAATGAGCATATCGTTATCTGCCTGAGAAATAACACTTTGGATGTTGCTTAAGAACTCGTCATCTATTGCAGGACATGTAGTGGTGCTGACATCCATGAAGTGGGTTGTGAGTAGTTCTTGAAGACCCTCTCTATCACTTATCCAGTTACCTTCCGTATCTTGGAGTGAGTCGATTCTGTTTCTTGATCTTCTCATATTTGCATTGACATGATGCATCTTTGTGTTCTTGTCTGCCTCATTATGAAGGTAATTATTAGATTTCTGTTTCCAAAATTCATGCTTAATATCCTCCCATTTCTCAATCTCACTCTCGACCTGCTTAACTGCCATAGTGTTATCTTTAGAAGAATCATTCTGCAAAACATCAAGGTTAGCGTACAAAGTTTTTATATTATCATTTATATTGCCAAACTCCTTTTTATTGTATTCAGATAGAATTCTTCTTGTATTACTAAGCTTGTATCCTAGTTGGTTTGCTGGAGAGCCATTTGCATACACATTCCAAGCAGTTAGGATTCTATCTATACATCTAGGATCCTTAAGCCAACAAGCATAAAACTTCCAATTTCTGTTATCCGAATATGCAGTGCTGTATAGATTCAACAGTAAAGGGCAGTGATCAGAACCCAGCTGAGTTAAATGGGTTAGATGGGCATCAGGAAAATGCAACAGACATTCATTGTTAACTAAGGATCTGTCTAGTCTAGACTTGAATCTACCAGTACCATGTCTATTTGAAGTCCATGTGAATGGTTTGCCATTGAATCCTAGATCAACAAGACCTGCATCCTCAATACAATTAAGAATGTTAGGAGAGCTAGATGAAGAAGCTCTATTTCTATTGTTTCTCTCAGCTGGATTAAAGGTGATGTTCAAATCTCCTATAACAACCCAAGGTTGTTGTATTTCAGCTCCTAATTCACTGATATAGTCCCAGATGTAGTTTCTCTCAACAGGTTTAAGAGAGCCATAAATGCATGATAAAAGCCATTCTGGCTTAGCTGGGTCATGTTTTAATATGCTGATGTTATTAATTAGCTTTCCTTGAATATACTACTGCTGAACACTATGATTATGCAAATAGATTGGAGTCACTGGACCTTTGTCAAGTCCGTAGATAAGTATCTATGCGATAGAAAAGAGATGAATGGCACACAATCTGGTGGTTAGGTAACACCTGGAGTTGAGTTACTTATTCAGAAACTTGCGAGTAGATGTTTGGTTACCCACAAAGTCTAGAATCGGGGCAAATTGTCTTAGTTGACACTCTGTAGCGTATCATAATTAGCTTTATGCCCTGCACCTGAACCTTATTTATCTAATCATAGATTAGATGATCTTGAAACAAAAGTTCCGTGTTGACAATAAAAGATTATAATATTTTCTCCACTTTTTGCCTGGTAATCTAGAATCTGTTGCTGTGTCTGGGTAGTCTGCTAATACATAGCAATGTTCAATGATGTTTGAGCAGGCTGATCTTAGCAAGCCAGAGACTATACCCGCAACATTAGTGGGCATTCATATAGTAATTGATTGTGCTACAGGACGTCCTGAAGAACCCATAAAAACGGTAATTTTTTTTCTCATTGAATAATACAACTAAATCATTGCATAAAAACTTAATCTTAAGCTTAAAATTTTTAAAGCATAGGCTAGATTTAAATCATTTAATCAAACTTCAAAACCCCCAATTTTTCAACATACAAACCCTAGAAACTAGAAAAAAATGAATATCATCAAAATTGATAATTCAATGAAATAAAATCATAATACACAAACCCTAGAACTAGAATAGATCGACAATACACAAACCCATAGGTAAAAATCATAATTTCCGAAATTTCAATCTCAACAATACAAACAAACCCTAACCTAGAAATCAATTAAATAAATCACAATTACAAAGATATCACTCACAGATTCACAGATCTACTTGAATTAAGTTAGTTACCTTAATCTCTTGATGATCTACTTGAATTAAGTTAGTTACCTTAATCTCTTGATGAATTTAGCCTAAATTGATGTCATCATAAACAACATGAGGTGGTCGATGTGTTTTCTTCTTTTTATCAGCTTCACACTGACTGAATAAAGAGGGAGTACATGCACACGCACACGCACACACCCAGACGCTATAACATACTATATGCTAAGTTACTGGGCTGCTAAGAATGGTTGGGCTAATATGTGTGGGCTAAGTTTGAAAAACTAATACAAAACTACTACCAATAAATTTTTTCCAGCAATCTTAGGGCGGGCTACAGCCGTCCCTGCCAAAGAAGACTCCTGAATGTCGGTTTGAAGTAGTGTGTCTTAAATATTAAATTTCTTTGATGGGAAGAAATGGCACTACTATAAATACCTGGCTATTTTAGGGCGAGCACTTTTTTAATAAGGGTGAGCACTATGCCAAAATAAGGTTATAATGAAGTAAAAAGGTCATCCCATATGAAATATATTTTTTAAATACAAAACAACCCTTGATTAGTAGAAATTAATGATATATGATTATGTGTTAACTTCATTTGATTAGTAAAAATTAATGATGTGATTAATTCATCACCATCATCTTCATCAAGACTCTATCTCCATTATCAAAAATCATGATGATCTTCATCAAGTTTCGGTCATCAATAATCACTATCATCCTTCACATTCAAACAAACATTCATAATCCATAGTTCTTCATCCCTAGTAACTATTTAATCACTACTAGATATCCAATCTATCTAAGATTTAAAAAAACCAAAAAAATTTCATTGAATCGATGAAAAATAGACCTCAAATTAACCCAGAGTCGTCAAGGTTTTGTCTTAAAATCATGACGATTGTTCTTGAATGTAGAAAAATCGTCATGGTTATATCATCGACCTTGACGATTTTTCATAATTTTCTTCCAGAGATTTCATGATTTAGACAAAGGAAATCAAGAAAAAAACCAAAAAAATCGTCAAGGTTTTGAAGGTTTCCTTGACGATTTTTTGGTCACGGTTTTCGCAACGCTTATAAACGTTGCAAAAAGTTAGACCGTGACTAACAAATTTAGCACGGTCAAATACATAACCCAGTGAAAGCATATGTACACTATCATGTATATGTTTGAAGTTTTCATTAGAGAAAACTTTGTTGAATCTCCGAATTTTCCAGGTTTCTAAGGATTCCTTAACTGTTTTCTTAAGTTTTTGTTCGGGAGTCATGAATCCTGCTGTTCCGTTTGATCCTGCGGAACCTTCTACGTTTTAGGGAAAACATGTTACATTGTATCTTATTAACCGGATAGTTATATAAGACTCTAAGGGGCATACTTTCAGTTGCATTTTTTACTCCGAAAAAAGCACACAGGTACGCTAGTAATCATTTTGTTGCCGTCAATATAAAGTGACAACTAGTTTGTTCTATTAAGTTTTTATTTGTTAGTGTATATTTTCTTTTGTATTGCAAACCTTATTTTGACACTAAAAACTGTGATTTATATAGGAGGTTACCCATGATAGCACAGGTACCATTTGAGTGATCCAACTGTCATGACCACTTTTAGTTCCTAAACAATTTGGTATCAGCGTGGAAATTTGGTACTCATATTTATCAATCGTGCCAAAAACGAACACATCCCGTGCCATAACGACACAAAATTAATATTGTCCACCATTACTCACCAACATCCACCACTACAAAAACGACCAATTGCCACTACTTCTTCCACCACCATTAAGGGTTACTGCCTCTACCACCTCACTAACAACCACCATCAGTTTCCACTATTACTGACCAACACCACCAGAATCACCACCAATGTCTATTGATATACTCCCTCCGTCCCACATAAATTGAGCTAGTTTTATTTTTATTTTGTCCCACATAAATTGAGCTAGTTCTATAATATAGGTTATCTTTCTAATCTTACCCTTTTTATTGATTATTGTTATGAAATCTTAGTATGATAAATACTTATAGTTTCATAGTCATGTTTATACTCGTTGCGTAGGTGTTTTAAAATGTTTTTCAATGATATAAAGTTTACAAAGATACGTGCTATAATTTGAGAGATATGTCTTTTCTAAATTTTACTATCATATTATCTATAAGGGTATAATTGGAAAAAATAGTGAAAAACTAATCTCTCTCTTCCTTGCCTTAATAATTGTGCAAATCCCAATTAGCTCAATTTATGTGGGACGGAGGGAGTAATTATTATCAAAATTATCATATAATGTAAAAAAATATTTATTAGATCAATTAATGAGATACTTATGATAATTAATAAGTTATTGATTATAAAAAAACTAATGATACACTAATTAATAGAACGCATACAACTAAATATAACATGGTTTTTAATGGACATTCACAGATTCAGGAGGGTCCATAACCATTTAGGATGAGAGGAATGGGACCCAATACAACGACAACATTTGGTTCAGACACATGTCGAGATCTGAACGACCATTTCTCTAGCCTAATTTGTCCTTGATGTGTTTTATGGGCAGGTATCGAAAACAACAGGGGTACCATTTGAGTGATCCAACAATCATAATTTTTTTCCCCTACATAATTCGGTATCATCTCAGAATATTTGGTACCCATCTTTATCAATCGTGCTAAAAACGATGAGACCACAAAAACCACCACTGCTTCTTCCACCACCATTAAACGTTACCGTCACTACACGAAATCCAGTTTTTACCAACAACAACATTAGTCAGCGTTTGCATTTCAGCAACGCGCATACGTTGTTGGGAAGCTCGTAACGTCTTCAATGGTTACTGAAAATGCGATCTGTTACAGTGCTCCGTGTTTTTGTTGGTGCAATTACCCGCCTACCCTCAATATTTGGGTGCACTTCCTAAGTTAGCCTCGACTTTTCTTTTCCCCGCCCCACTTTTAGGCTGATGAAATTTCAACCCCAGCATCGTAACAGAACCAGATTTTTATTTCAACGGATTAACTTAATACCACAGATCCGAAAATAAGAAAACCCAAAAGAAAATAAAAGAAAATCAACTGAAATTATCAAACCATTTATTATTTCTGAATTATCTCAGCTGTATGTCCAACACCAACAACTTAAGCTGCCACATCCACTCATTTCTCTCGCTGGTTTCTTTTTCTCTACCAGATTCTTTTCTATCACCAGTTTCTTTCCCTGCCGACGTCGATTTTGACCGGCAAATTCGTCGAGCACAGTGAGATTTAGCGTGCGGGAACTTCATCAACATCATTGAATCAATCAAATCTTCTATGAAATATCGATTTGGAAACTGGTTTGAGTTTAGTCGATTTCTTATAGAAGGATTGAAACTGATTTCAAATTTTAGATTTGACGATGCTCTATTGGTTAAGGTATTTCACTTGTATCCCTTTGAATTGAAAATTTACAACATCTATAGTCGAAACCATTGAGTGTCAATGATTAAATTTCTGGTTATGAGTTTGCTGTTGTAGGATTTTTGTTGATTTGTCTGATTTTTGTGTTTGTTGTTGTCATTAGAAATGTAGATGTGTTTTAAGTTCATGGTAGTCTGTATTTCCATGTGATTGTAGGTGTGGTTAGTTCATATATTGTACTCTGGTTTGATAATGTTACACTGAAAAGTTTACACATTAGGTTGATGAACTTTGTATAGGACATATTATAGGGCACCAAAGAAATCATACAGGAAATCTAAAACATTACAGCCAACTAGTTATTCATAACCAAATCCAAAGATAAACAAACAAAAACATTACAGCCTCCATAGACTTATAATAACACTCTGAAACTGAAAACTGCTTATTTCCTTGGCCTACATCGAAATTTATGTCAGAGATCATAGTCAGTGACCGAGCTACATTCTCCACTTCCCTGTCCTGCAATCTACTAATGATATATAGACTAAGGGAAACAACTCTAAGTTCTTGACTGTCAACCAAGCATCCTTCCAAAGCATATATTTCATTCCTATACCTCCCAATCTATTTGGCCTGCAATGTCTTGTTCTAAAACTTCAACTTCTTTATACCCACACCACCACTAGAATACCTAGACACATCAATAACAATCAAAGAAACTACAACAAAATTTATGTCAGAGATCATAGTCAGTAATTGAGCTACATTCTCCACTTCCCTGTCCTGCAATCTACTAATGCTATATAGACCAAGGGAAACAACTCTAAGTTTTTGACCGTTCAATCAAGAATCCTTCCAAAGCATATATTTCATTCCTATACCTCCCAATCTATTTCGCATGCAATGCCCTGTTCTAAAACTTCAACTTCTTTATACCCACACCACCACTAGAATACCTAGCTATTCACAACACTCAGGGAACCATAATCTACTGCAAAATCATGACTGATATGAATTAATCAAAACTCAAATATGACTACAAAGAAAATCATGCTTTGGGTGTCAAACATAACAACTGCAGCATCAACAGATAAACATCCCAATCCCACAGAAAAAAACAAATTAAACCAAAAATCAACATAATATTAACATCACCATATCCATAATAAATCTAAAATCCCACATGCACCACCAAGAGTATATAAGTTAACAACCCAAAAAAAAAAAAAAAAAATCTTATCCAAGAACTCAAGGACTGTTATGGATTCAAAAAAATAAAAAACAAAATATTCAAACCTCCAACACCATCATCCATGCACCTTGGTTCCCCACTGCCAACACCAACAAAAGAAGGACCTTGGAACCAGGATCCTCTGAACTTCTATTTCAAAATTGTCATAGAAGTGCTCCTCACCACTAGCCCTAATATTCTCATCGAACTTGTTGTAGTAAGAAAACCAAGTTAGATGTGGGGATGGAGGAATGGGGATATCCTGGATGAAGGTTTCCTCTTCTTGCTCTCCCTCAAAATCCAAATGAATCACCTCTGGTTTTGGTTTTGGTTCTGGTGCTTCCTCTGCTCTAGCCCTTTCCTCTGCACTGACCCCTCCATCCATCCACTCTAGCACTTGATCAGAAGGATGACTAGGAACGTGTATTTGTCCAATGTTGTCATACAGCTGCTTCTCATCCCACCATCGTGGCCTGATGGTTCTAGTAGAAGAAAAGGGACGCCATTCACCCTCAATATCTTGCTTGTACAATTCATCCTTGATCTTGATTACTGTCTTTCTGATGATGGCTCTGCATGGGTTATTGAGATACTCTGGATTAAGCTAGGGATTGGTAACTGGACTACTCATTTTGATTCACTAGAAGATTAGAAAAATTCTCTCTGGGGATTAGATTTGGAAATGAAAATGGATTACAAAAAAAATGTTTTTACTGAGGATTTTGTATCCTCAAACCTTTGGTTTACCCCTAACCCAGCAGTAAATGCGTCTCAACTGCCTAGTAAGGCTTAATTACTTACTTTTGCAGGAGTAGTTTATTTTCACATTCCTCTAGATAATAAAAATTAAATAGCTTTTAAGACATTCTTCTTTTTATGCGTTTTCCTATGCCCAAACATTGGTCATAGGTCAGTGAAAGCCCATAAGGTCAGTTTTATTTTCTGGTGTTAAAAATATTAAAATGCACAGATTAGCACAGGGTCCCAGTATATTATTAATTACTGAACCATACATATGCTACTGTCTAATCTAACATAGAATAAAACATCAAATTTACAGAACCAAATAGCATAACCATAAAAGCAAAGTAATTTAACACATATATTGATGTCTTTAGGCAGGGCAAACATAAAATAAAAACCCCTTAATCATCACTTCAGCTTTCCAGTGCGGTCCCTTGAATCGTCTCCAGCATTCTCCTTAGAATCCTTGCCATCATCCTCCGAGTCAGTATTTGATACTAGAAAAGTATCATTCGCACCTTTCGCCTCATTCTTCCTGAATATCTCGAGCTTTGCCTGCAAACGTGAAATGATACGAGCATAACATTCGTCATCAGAGGTTGAGTCACTTGAATATGATTCTGCATCCTCCTCTCCTCGCTCTTCATAACTATCAGAAATATGTTGTACCGCATAGCCTGCCTTACCCATCCTCGTCCTCCTTGCCTTCACCACACATTTCTTCCTACTTTCCTTCTCCCGTACCTCATTGAATTTCTTCCTCTCTTCTGGGGATTTGAATAATGAGTCTATAGTGATGAATGGTTCATTAGTTCTTGTAAAAGCACTCTTGCACTTGTACATTTGGTCTTCAACTTTCATTAGTTCTTCTTCAGTCAATTTCCACATGTACTGTAAAAACCTATCCAATCTTTTTGCTCTCTCCTCTAAATTTTTCTTCTCCTCTTCTTCCATTTTTTCCTCTTCTGTCATTGGTTTCTTTCCCCTGTCTTCGCTTGACAGTTTTCTCTTCTTGTCCATTGCCACTATGTCTGGAAAAAAAAAATCTCTTGCTCTGATTATTTCTTTGTCTAATAGTTCAAAAAAAAAAAAAAAAACAGGAATGTATTTATCCTAGCCCCCTCACTAACCCCTCAATGTGCAGTTGAGAAACTGACTGCAATTAATGGCAGTTACATTATGTTAATTTGTAACTGCCGGGCTAGTTTAAGGTTGAAATAGGGAGACTCTCCATTTTCATCAGTAGTAGTATCACTTTCAATATTGAAATCATGGCTGGAGATGATGGAAAAGAAATCAATGATAAGAGCAATAAAACTGAAGAAGAGATTCTGCCTTCGAGAAACCAATGGTTGCAGATACTTGATATTCTGACTGGCAATCGAATGGGCAATAGAATGGATCATGATAATAACACCACCAACTATGATTGGTACTGGGATCTTATCAAGTATAATCGACGGGTGAAGGTGGAGACCTGGGAGGGCAATATTCCTCCCGGGTTTGGCACCATTGTGCCTTATCAAACTCCATTCTTGACTCGATTTCAGACTCCCAATCAAGGTAATACTTCTTCTTCTATCCCATTTAATCGTAGTATTAATGAAGTCGGTAGTGGTAGTGGTAGTGGTGGTAGACGTGTTAATGGTTCTCGGGTTGATGGTGGTAATGGTGGGAATGTTGGTGGTGGTAATGATGCAAATTTTGATCCTTTCATTCCCAGTAATCTTATTGGTGGTGGTAGACGTGTTGATGCTGGTGGTGCTAATGAGGTGGCTGTGAGTGATGATGGGACCTTTATGATTGATGCTGGTGGTGATGGTGATGAATGGGTGTTACAAGCCATTCATCCACGGTGGGGTACATTTAATGTCTTGGAGGGTGTGGCGGTTGTTGGAGACCGATGGGTGGTCACTGGTGGTCATAGGATGGGGTACGTCGGTGTGTTGCAGTCCGCCCCATTTATTAGGAGAATCCATCAAGAATTGAATACTCCCCTGGATCCTGAAGCCGCATTTACGTTTCCGGTGATGGAGTGGTTGAGTCCTATAACAGCTGCATTTTCCCATGGTGTTGCTGCAATGGACAGGACGCGTCAAGCCGGACGCACTCGACCCTTTCAGGAGGATCAGCCCATGGCCGAAACACAGCCGGAGGAATCGGGTGTGTCAAGGAAGCACCAGCGAGAGGAGTAGAGTGTATAGAAAATTTGCTGAAATGGTATTGTTGAAAATTTGGATTTACTTTGTCTTATAAACGGTATTGTTGATAATTGAATGTTAGAATTTAGAAGAGAAACAGATTTTGCAGAGTATGCTTTCTGAATTGAGAGTATTGAACTTTTTCTTGTCAGGGCATTTAGAGTGAATGCTAGGATTTAGAAAAAAAAAACAAATTTTGCAGAATATGGAACTTTCTTGTCAGGGCATTTAGAGTGAATGTTAGAATATAGAAGAGAAGCAGATTTTGCAGAATTTGGCCGGACCTGTAATTTGGACGGACCTATAACTTTTTCTTGTCGGGCATTGATGGTTTCAATGTTACCAAACAATGCTTGTGTTTGAATTGGTTGATTTCAAGTTCAATTTGGTGTTTCCTAGTTATCCTACACTGCACAGTTCTCTTAACCTACACCACTGTTAAACGGAAATTAGATTAAACACCAATAACATAAACCCATGCACATTAAATCCGGCCGATAATACAACCCAAAAAACACCAAAAACATAAACCCATAAACATGAAGATGATACAGAACAACCCAAGTAGGACTCTTAAATTGAACCAGTCTGATTGATCCTACTTGCGAAGTGAAACAGACTACCCATCGAAATCACTGTCCTCCTCATCTCCGCTTACCGATGAAGCTGCAGGTCCATAATCTGCATCACTTACTTCTTCTTCTTCTTCCTCCAGAGGCTCACCATCAGATCCAAGCAAAGGCTCTAGCATGGTTCTTGCAAAAACCTTTCGGTTATGATTCTTTTCGGCTAAGAATTTTCGAAATAGAGCTTCCTCTGCTTCCAGTTCCAGATCAAATGAGTCTTTGGAGGCTTCAGACTCCCCATCAATACCATCCCCTGCATCTACCTCTTCTTCCTCATCACTATTATCTGAGTCGGAGGGGTTGAGAACAGTCGTACATAACTTCAATCTCTCAATCCGTTCTTGCCTCTTTCTAGCCTTGCGAGCAGCTCTTTTCTTCTTCCAGAGAGAAAATTTTGGTTCATGGGCAGCAACTTGTCTCTCGAAGTTTTCTCTCCAAAGTTTGGTGTGTAAACTCTCAGGCTTCACCATTTTTTTCTCTCTGTTTTGGTTATCTCTCAGTTTTTTTTTGCCTTTGATATCCCTTAAATTTAGCCTTCTTATATATTGTGCAATATATAGCTAGAGATTAGGTCAATAGCTAGAGATTAGGTCCACGATGTTTGCGTATTCAACGCTGGTTATAAAGCTAGTTAGTCATTGCCAAGTCTGATCAGCAGTCAATATGGGCCGTCTGTAGACGCTTCGAATGAATATGCCCCCCATGAATATACTTTCCGATAATTTTGGCCGGATTACATTGAGGTTGTAACAAAAAGTTTAATTAATCAATTAAAATGACACAAGTAAAAATTTTCAACTCAAGATAATTTTTCATTAATTGGAAAACAAGTACAATGGAATAAATTTTCCTTAATTGAAGCAACAACAACTACATTGCAAAGAAGAAAATAAAACAACAATTAATCTACTAAACATACCATGACATTGCTCTAACATTTCATAACGCCGCCTTGTATCTCCTCATTCTTTCATAACATTCAACAAACATGAATTCCCGGTTATTGAGTTCACGATATTTAGCCATAGCTAAATTGACCATTTCTTCGTGTGATGCATCTAGATTTTTTTTGCGCATAGCTTTCTTAATTCGGCGAAACTCGGTCATGTCTCTACTGATGCAGTTTCATTGACTTCTAATTGCATTTAGATCTCTATTGTTTGGATTCTTTGTAACTTTCACGAACACATCAAAAGCACGAATCCAAAACTTCGCCTGCCAAGGTTCCACTTCATCCACCATACCATTCATTCGGCTATGAATGAAAGCGTAAGTAATTGCCAGATTTTCTATCTCTGTGTAATTGATCGCCATATCGATATTTGGTGATGAAAAAAACTTGAAAATTTGAAGGGAGAAAGAAGGAATCAATTGAAACAAGATTGATTGGGATGAGTTGGTCAAAGAAGAAGAGTTCTCTTATATAGAAGAGATCCCAACGGCTATTTTTTTTTTTGGAATTTTGAAAAAAAGTCGTTGAGGATGGTAGGCAGCAATCTTCTCCAGTACATTTTCTATGGTCCACTCTACTACAGTAGCTAACTATTTCCAACGGAAAACTACATCATTATTTTCTACGGAAACAACAAAACCGTCTCATACATCACTTTTTTCAACGGAAACAACAAAACCGTCTCATACATCACTTTTTTCAACGGAAACAACAAAACCGTCTCATACCTTACTATTTTCCACTGCCATTAGGGATTTGAAATGGAGTTCATAGGAAGATTGTAACTCTCACTTGCCCACAATGGGTTCTTTTATGGTTCTACATTAACTCCACCTTGAATTTGCCATTTTTGGATAAGATCAGTGCTACTCTGGAAGAGCCTGGCTCAGAGTATGGCAAATTAGGGAGTGGTTTGGAGTTCAGAGGAAGATTCTCAAATACAACACTATTTTCAACGAAAAAAATGTAACCGTCTCAGAAATATCACTATTTTCGATGGAAACAACAAAACCGTCTCGACTATATTAGTATTTTCCACGGAATCCAAAAAACCGTCTCACCTACATTACTATTTTCTACGGAATGTATCAAACCGTCTCAACTACATTACTATTTTAGTGAGTGGTTTGGAGTTCAGAGGAAGATTCTAACTCAAACTTGCCCAAAATTGGTTCTTCTAAGGTTCTACAAGGATTTTTCCTTGAATTTTTTATAAATGGATAGGATCAGTGATCCTGCAGGCTTAGATTCATGGTAATTATGTTCAACTAGCAAAAAATGCATGATTTTTAGATTGTTGTCCCATGGCTTAAAACCCACCCACTTATGTCGTTGACCACAAATTTAAATTGACTTGACATAGTTGACCATATATTTTTTTCCGTGTTTTCGGCTCATTAATCGAAGTGAAAAGCAAATCTCTCATCTATTATTGAACTCTCCTCTCTTATCCGAAAGTTGGAGCTCAAAGTTAGATCTCAAATTTCGTTTCCCTCTCAAATCTCCACTCCGAGTCTTCTTTTCCCCCCTCGAAAATCATCTATCTCTTCCTGAAATTTTGGTTTCCCTCTCAAATATGTTTTCCCTCTCCTACAAAAATCAGAAACATTTCAGATCTAACTTTTCTGTAAAAACAGACGGAGATGGGAAACTCTTTCCTCTTTCCTGTATCCCATATCTCTCTACTATCTTATCTCGCTCATATCTCTGGTAATCTAAGTAGATTTCTAGTTTAGATTAGATTTATTTTGGTTGTTATCTCTTTCCATAAGTTACAACCAAAGTTAGGGTTTTAACATTAGCATAAGTTGAGATCTGTTTTGTATTTTTATGAGTATTAAGTTGAGATCTGTTTTGTTTTTTTATGGGTAAATGTTGAGATGTGTTTTGTTTTTTATGAGTATATCTGTTTTGCTTATATGTTCTTATTTTGTTTGCAATCTATTTCATTTAAGAACAACTGACCACCAGAGGGTGTGTCTTAGTTAGAAGGTTTGCTGTTAATGAAGGAGATCGGTGCAACAAACCTCACTAACTAATTCATCCCCTCTATCATTACAGTTGGTTCATCAAAGTTTCAATAGTAATGTATTTTACTTCTTGGTTGATGGTTACAAACTAGAACAAGAGATGTCATATGACTGTGTTGGTCCTCCAAGGTTGTTTAAGGATTGTAGTAAATTCGTAATTAAAAATCAAGTTTTCTTGAAATGAATTTACTATTGTCTTTAACCAGCCTAGCAGGACTAGTGTACAATAAAGAAAGAGTTGTAGTTGTGTTTGATTCTAGCCATTCCCACAAGGTGTATTAGTATGTGGTGAGTAAGCATGAATACATTAGTTTCTGTTATTATCATTAGTTTATCTTGGTTGATTTTTAATCACTTCATTGTCTTTGTCTGGCCAGGAGGCTTCTTTGAGCACGGGGCTGCTGCAGGGCACCTTTTTCAACTTAAGGTTTGTCTACATATCATATAGTGTGCAATCTCTTTATTTTATTATGGTACATGATTTGGAGTATTAGGAACAACTCACCACCATCGAGTGTTTGGAGATAAGATGTACTGGTTGTGAAGTTTGTCGTAAATGGATGGGATCGATGCGGTAAACATGACTACCAGTACATTTTCATCCCCAATTTATGTTGGTGAGGAAGCCTCCATACAATAGTCTAAGTTTGATGATTGTCATTGTCTTGGTTTATTCTTACTTGCTACCATTACTATGTTTTGCAAGGATTCACTGTGGCAGTACCAATACAAGTGCAGAAAGGGAAATATATGACTGTATTGGTCTAGCAAGACTCTTTTAGGATTGGAGTAAACTCCCAATCATAAAGTTTTCTTTAAAGAGTTTAGTACTCCAGCTCCAAAAGGGTCTAGCTGGATTAGTATGCTACTATGAAAGAGGACCTGTCAGTGTCATTCAAGGACATTTTCCTTACTACATTGTCTATGTCCTGTGAGGAGGCTTCTTTGAGCACGGGGCTGCTGCAGGACACCTTTTTCAACTTAAGGTTTGTCTACATATCATATGAATTCTTTATAATATTATGTGCTACATGCTTTGGAATAATAGGAACAACTCACCATCATTGACTGTTTGGAGACAAGATGAATTGCTAGTGAAGTTTGCTGTAAATGTAGGAGATAGATGCCGCAAACCTCACGCAATATATTCTGTCTCCAATTTCTGTTGGTGAGAAGCCTCGATACATTAGTCTAGATATGTTGTTATCATCAGTTAATCTTGCTTGATTTTTACTTGCTACATTATCTTTGTCTTGCGAGGAGGCTTCTTTGAGCAAGGGGCTGATGCAGGACACCTTTTTTCGCCCAAAGGTTTGTTTACATATCATATAATCTCTTTATAATAGTACGTGCTACATGCTTTGGAGTATTAGGAACAACTTACCATCATTGAGTTTTTGGAGATGAAATATACTGCTTATGAAGTTTGCCGAAATGGAGGACATCGATTCGGCAAACATGATGAGCATCATATTTTCATCCCCAACTTCTGTTGGTGAGGAAGCCTCAATACATCAGTTTATGTTTGATGTTCACTAGTTTGTCTTGGTTTATCTTACTTACTAGTTACTACCATTATCTTTGTTTTGTGAGGATTCACTGTAGCAGTACCAACACATGTGGAGAAGGAGAGACATGAATGTATAGTTTCCCAGAACTCTCACATCTGAGGTCGACAAAGCAAAATGAAGGTTGCGTTAATGATAAAGATCTCTGAGAAACTGCTAAAAACCATTCTGCGTCCTATAACAAAGCTTCTTCTGATCCAAGGTATCATTACAGAACATCACATAAACTGCAAACTGCCAAAACACACAACCTTCTAATCTAGGGGTAGTAATAACACAGGCAAAAATGTATGTATCTATTTTTCCTTGTGCAGTTTTATAAATTTAGGATTGTGAATGAGTGTAGTGAATGGATGTATAAACGGTTGGATGATTTTCAGAGTTTGAATGAAATGTGTGTGTTAGTTGAATGAGAATGGATGTAATTCAGTGGGAATGAATTGAAAATTACAGGATTTCGATTCAGTATTGCAGGTTTAGAAATGAATTGTATTGTATTGCAGGTTCAGGAAAGAACTGTATTGCAGGTTCACAAATGAACTGTATTCCAGATTCCGGAATGAATTGTATTCTAGGTGCAATTGTAACGCAGGGCTTAACGCTTGTCAGCGTTATTTTTTTTAAAAAAATAATACAGTTTCTTCCAACGATAACAGACGTTACACAAATCTGTTAGTTGCAAAAACACGTGGCAATCCTAAAAACTGTTACAGATGCGTTTTCCACGAATAAAAACGTTGACTAAGCCGTTAAAACTTATCCGTTACACGCCGTGGTCTAACGGGAACGAAAGTTGTTGGATCTGTTACGACAGAAGGACAAGTGGCAAGCGCTGAACCGTTAGAAAATAGATTCCATCAGTACATTCCGTTACTTTAACAGTTAGGGTACCAGTTGCGCAGAAGCAACGGTGCTGGCTGTTCTGAAACATTTATGAAAACTGCCAGCTGGCAAACGGATAAACCGTTACTGCACAAAAAACACCATTGGATATAGTGTTACAGTTAAGAGTTGTTTTATCAGTTACTGCCCACCGTAACGGGTAGACCGTTACAGTAGGTTGCCACGCGGCACGGTATGATGGTATGTCTCATCCGTGGCAATAATTACTGCAACAGATGCATGTGTTGCTGTAATTATAATTACACCAACGGCAGATCCGTTGTTGTAATTATCCCAACACCAACAATAACGTCGTCCCGCCAACGACCACTAGTCGTTGCTTTTATTTTTTTGCAACGGCCCACCGCCGTTGCTAAAAAGTCAATTTCGTGTAGTGCGTCTCTACCACCCACTAACAACCACCACTACTAACCAACACAACCACAATCGCCGCCAATGTGTATTGATGTAATTTTTATCAAAATTATCATATATTTTTTATAACACAAATCAAAATTATCACATGTAAACAAATATTTACTATATTAATTAATGAGATTTTTTTTTGTTGAAAAATTAGAGAACTTTTTATGATGATTAATTAATGAATTATTGATTATAAAAAATTAATGACTCACTAATTAATATAGTACATAAACATGATATAGTTATTTTAAGGGACAATCGTGGAGTGGGTCAATAACCACTCAAGGGGTTTAATGGGAGATGAATAACCAATACAACCACAACCCTTTGATCTCACACTTGGCGAGATCACACCGGCCTAATTGTCTAGGCCAACTTGTCTTCGATGTGTTTTATATTATAGAAGATTATCAAACTGAAATTGTAAATATATTTTCTTAACTGTGGTGTTGCTATTGCCATTTGGAGGGGTAAACCTTATTCGTCTGGTCATAGATAAAAGAATTCTGAAACTTAAGTTTGGTATTAACAATAATGAGATTAGGATATTGTCTCCATGCCATGTTTGCCTGGGGTGTGGCCAAGGTGCCCCAGTTAGCTTACTTTTCTCAGTTTTGCCTGGGAATCAATAAATATGTTGGCTCTTTGGTTTGTTTTTGGTATTCATTACTTTATTGGTACTTCCTTAGTTACTTGTATGTATGCAGTTGTTACCATGAACTATTTGTTACTTAGACTATTGAATTTCTGAACTACTATTTGTTTTTGCTTGTTTTTGTTTTTTTTCCTTGCACAGGTAACCTAGTGTTGATGGTGGTTTTTGGCGAGGAGGTCACATGAGTAATTTTGCAACAATTTCTGGCATCCTGGGATAGCTCGAGATAAGGTATGAATTTATTTTATAGTAGGGATAAGATATTTAAATTACCATTAGCTGTATTTTGGTATCTCACGACCCTAGCCTAGTAGCATGGTCCATATCCCTAGCCTATACGTAAAAATACCTACGCATGTGCATTAGCCTAGCTCATGCTCGAGCCAAACCTAGGCAATTCACGTCACCAACACTTGGAGACACACGGCCATCCCTTGGCCAAGCTTGGATGCCTCACGCCATCATTCCTCTTGGCCTAGATTAACCCGCCATTAGCCTTGGCCATCTTCCTCTTGGCCTAGCTTAACCCGCCATTAGCCTTGGCCATCTTCCTCTTGGCCTAGCTTAACCCGCCATAAGCCTTGGCCATATTCCTCTTGGCCTAGCTTAGCCCCCGCCAATGCCTCAGGCCATCTTCCTTGGCCTGTAGCCCCCGCCAATACCTCAAGCCATCTTCCTTGGCCTGTAGCCCCCGCTAACACCTTGGCCTTTATTCTCTTGGCCTATAGCCCTGCGCTTGTTCCCGCGGCCACTAGCTTGGCCTCTTCCTTGTCCTCACGGCCCCGCCTATGCCCAAGCTCTATTCACGACAATTACCTGTCCTTATGCTCACGCCCCTTCTGGCCTCTTGGAGTTTTCTCTCGCTCTCTTCCAGCTCGCCTTTTTAAAAGCAAGCAGCAAATCCGTTCTTAGCACAACGCTGCAAAAATAAATACCTACACAAATGACCAAAGAATAAAAAGACTTACATATTGAATGCTTTTTCGCAACAACACTGCAAACTTTCTCTTGAGCCAGCTCCTCTTGCATCCGGTAAAACTCTCGTTCAAAATATTCGGCCTCGCCAGCTTGATCAAAGTTATGAGCCAAAAGACCAGAGGCATGGTAGTCACCCTGACAAAAAAGATTGTAAATAAACAGTTAACACAAAGCCTCGGCAACATCGGCATACGGGCAATAAGCATGAAAACACAACTCACCGCTTGAAGAATAGCCAATCTCTCCTCATAAGACAAGGGTGGATGGCGAAGATCATAATCGGCTCTGGGACAGTCGCCTCCAAAGATATCACCTAACTTCCTGCAGAAATCAGGATCTAAAGGACGCCCCAAGGGATTCGTGGCATATGCTTCAAAGCGAGTTGAAACTTTAACAGTAAAATCACTGGGGTTATGGTTTTCAAAAAGGACTTCTTTAAACCTCTCCGCAGTATATGATTGCCGATATTTACTAGCATAACTCGGAGCAGGCGGAAACTTCGAACTTTGCGGAAAGCTGACAACAAGTTCTTTGGAAGAATTCATCTCAACAAATGAACCATCCCTTCGGGGAACAAGAAGGTCCACTGGAGTGACAATTCTTTCTGATGAAAGAATAGAAGGTTCGGTAGCATCATTTGTGGAAATTACCGTCACTGAGGCAGAGGCATCGATGGTAGCACTCGGCATAGAAGAACCTGTAAGAACAACGTCCGAAGCAGCACCAGTGTCAGCAGCTGTAGGACCTACTATAGCTGAGGCAGAGGCACCGATGGTGGTAATAGGAAAAGTAATGGAAGGATTCATGGCACCCACTTTTTTTATAACAATTTCAGTTGCCTTCGGGGCTGATACCTTCTTACCAGCATTCGTAGATTCCTTCAGGGGTCTCGTAGCAGCTCGACGACGTCTAGGCTAAACTCCCCTTAGAATCTTTTGAAAAACAGAATTTTTCACCGGCTGCGGAACTTCCGAGTTTCCCCCATATTCAAAATCCATCAGATCATGGCTCAGGTTTAGGACACCTAAAGACTCTCCCTGCAGATAAGGACCCGTATTTCTCAGGAAACAAATAGAGGCAAGTATGAATACTTCAGAAAAGAACGTAGGAAAGTATTTGTTACCTGCTGCATAGTCTCCTCATCTGTTCGGGAACGCTTTAAGCTGCCCGAAGGCTCCACGAAAATACCCTTACCTTTCCCCGAAGACGAGCGGAATAACCCTTTATCCTCGTCAGAAAATTGAATAGAGAACAAATGATGAGTCCGAAACTCATGCCCTGCGTCGAACTCGGTCAGAGGGAAGAACCGGCCAGAGTCCTTCCAACCTCGGAGCACGGGACCTTCAAGGAGTATAGGTTCCGAGTACCAGTCTTCGTCCATAAAGTAGTCCAAGGACCCAGGGATGATATTTTCGCTACCTTCCACGGACCGAAAGCTGACCCCCCAAGGAGAAAACTCGTTGTCTAGGGTTAAAAAGGGCTCGTAGTGTTTAAAGAAATTCCCAGCAGTAAAATAGAACTTCGTTGTAGATCCGACAGGGAAATTATTTTCGGAGCGAAGAACCCACTGGTTGATGAGGTCAATGGAGCTGCAAGTAAGCTGCATCACCCCTCGAGGTTTAGGGAGAGAGCAAAGAATGCGAAGAAACAAAGGATTTGAAGGCTTGTAAAAAGGAGGAAGCAACCCTGCAGACATTTGATGGAATGTCACCAAGAGCCTGTTCTCACCACATTGATACTCCTCGACCAGCTCTGGAGTCAATCTAGAAGAGCTAATGGCTTCAATCTGAAAGCCCTCTTCTTTGAAGTCCATACCTTTCATCTTTAGAATAAGGGCGTCAACCTTAGAAGAAGAAGGCGACATAGAAAGAAAAAACACAGAAAAGGAAAAGCGATACCGCTGGCGACCGAAAGTTGCAGAGGGAATATGAATCAGAGGAAAGGAAGATGGGGAAAAATCAAAAGGAATCAACTTTATGAAACAATAAGAGGAGTAAAACGATGGGTCAAGAAGGAAAGCGCGGGTAGAACGCCTGATATAAAGTTGCAAATTGAGAGGTTTCACGGAAAGAAAACGCCGGCGCCAAGGAAGATGGATACGAAGGGGTTAAGGTATTTTTAGAGGGAGAACCAAAACTTAAATAGTGAAAAAGAAACCGGCGTTACCGGTCAGAAGGTAAAAAGCCGCGAAATCCTCGAGTATAGGAAGAACATGTCGAAAAAACTCGCACCTGGCAAGTAGTGGGGATACTTGGTAAGGAAGAGAAGGATAAAAGGGGAATTTCCTCTCCTCGCATCTTCGATATAAGGAAAGGAAAGAGGCAAACTGTGGAGGGTAAAACCCCTCGGGACACGTGTCAGAGATCCAAGAAGCAAGATCGCACCAGAAGAAGTATTGGCGAAGCCTCGGGATCAAACCAAATAAAGATGAGACCAAGGACACCGAGAGAAGAATCAGAAAAAAGGGATTCAGACTCTGCCCCAAAGGACCGAAGCCCCAGAGCCATCTTCGGAGTACCACCGAAGGAACCGCCTTACTCGACAAGGACTGACACCACCACGATTGAGTCCCTTGTCTTATTAGCTGTAAACCACCCAAGCTCGGGCTATATAAAGCGAGCTTGGAGAACATTGTAAGGGTTGGAATTTTTGGGTGTAACCTAAGCGGCTAGAGAGGGATTAGGTCTGTATCTCCTCTAGCTCCTTAGGATCATAATCCATGTAGTTGCAACACTGAAATACAAATCTTCATGCATTTAGTCTTCTGATTAATGTCTTTTTACATATCTTCGGTATTGTTCTTGAGGTCTTTGTACCTTGAATCGTGTTTTAATGATTGTGTGTGAGTAAGATCTGAGGGCTATAGAACATCATGCACCTATGCAGATTTTCTACTCATACAGGGGGAGTAAAATCTTTCTATCTACTACGAAAATTGTCTACGACATTGTCATAGGGGGAGTAAAATCGATGTCCTTGTCATGGCATAACAAAAGTTAGTGTATTGAGTAAGGGGGAGAACATATCAAATTGTGATGTATCTTGAAGCATCGATGCAATATGCTTAACAAGTTTTACATACTACTCTTGCATAACAAACTCTTGGTGGACTATGTCCTTCTAGAAACCAAGATGTGTGGTGACTTTGAGTTTGTTATCTCTACCTTGAATCTTCGCTTGCAGGAACACTCTAATCTGAAGACGCTGTTACAAGAAGATCAAGTACATTATGGTTAGGGCTAAAAGATTTTACTTTTTGAATCCATATGTAAGATTGGTTTTTGTCACTAAAATTGACAAATGAGGAGATTGTTAGAGCATTGCTCGGTTGAACCCACTGATGTTGCTATC
>JAJJMA010054958.1:0-22945 GCA_023529015.1 Papaver nudicaule
CCATAAGCAGCTTTTTATTTAAATATAAAATACAAACACAAGAATACTTTAGATTATTTTAATTGGACATAATATTTTCAGATTCAGCTGATTCATCTGAATATTATCAAATCTGATTGACGAAATCTGACTGACGAAATCTGATTCGTCTGAAATTGACAAATCTGATATTCACCATTCAACATTAAATTTAACATCATTCACCATTCAATTAAAACCATTTACCATTCCATTAAAATTTGAATTCAATTGTACATCATTCAAAAAACTTGAAACCATTCAAATTCTTCAAGTAAGTTTTCTTGATGAATGACAAAACTACAAACAACAAAAAAAAACAAAAAGGAAAATAAAACAAGGTTATGTTACCCTTCAAACAAGACAACTGGGCAGCCAAGTAGTGTGAAAACCGTTCCGCATCGAGACTTGCACTCATAAGAATCTCTCAACCAGCACCCTCAAAATTAAACCATTTGTGCAAAGCATAACAGATGAAATCTTCCCACCTTTAGTGTCCATAAGTATATCTACAACTGCTACAGAAAAAAGGATTATAAGAAATTTGGTTCATCCCTTCAGTCAATATGTCACTGGCTAAATTGCAAAAAAAGATCAGCCAAAATAGAACATTTCCATACAAACAGGAAGAGCAAGTTACCTCTCATGTTTTCAGGCTTTACTGCAAATTTGAGACAAACATGAAGACATGAACATATGTTCAGTTCTCATGTCGTTGAGGTCTCCATCTCGTTGATCTCCTGCATTTCTTCCTTACTCATTTATCTAGCTTCTCTTCTCAGATGTTTTATATCGTAAAGGTATTTTTTTACACTTACATTTTGCCTCTTTCATCTTCTAAGACTTTAGTCGTCGAAGATGAAAACTTTCCTAGCTCGCCGAAAATACCTTGCAGTTTTTACTCCTTTACTGACACGTTTTGTCCATGCACGACTTACTTTTAACCGGGTAACCCACAACGCCGGTTCGAGCTCCTTCTATTATAAATTCAGCTTTCTCTCTCCATTCCAGATCTATCTTCTCAGAACTTCTTTCTCTGCAAACCTAAAACCAGAACTCCTCTTTCTAAAACCCTAAGCTCCGACTGCTGTAACTGCCTTTTTCCTCCCCTCTTTTTCACCAGATCTTCACAAAGTCTCACTGTTCTTCGTACTCTTTCCATCACCATTCGTCTTACTCTTATCTGGATTGATCTTTTTCCTAAATTCCTTTTTCCGACCTAAATTCTCGCCGGCAACCACCAATCTTCATCTTCTCCGATCAACTTCCGGCTTGTCTAACTGTTCTTATGGCTTCCACCGTTAAATCTTCAAGATCCAAAGGCAAAACTGGAAAAACCAAAGCCGCTGGCCAGAAAAGGGTGGATTGGAAGGACTGGCCGGCGTATTGCACCTCTTTTGGAGTAGAATTCCTTAAGCCTAAGATCAGCTCGCTGCCTGGTACAAAGAAGGCATCCGATATAATGTCTGTCGACGATCTTCTTCGACCTGAAACGAGCAACACCTGGGCTGTGGTTGCCTTTGGTCAATTAAAGTCAGGATTAACATTTCCTCTTTATAATCCCAAAAACACTTTCATCGTCGACCTGCTTGCGACGATCAATAGAAGCCCTTTCCAATTAACCGCCAATGCTATCCGAGTGATGACTGAATATGGAGAGACTAACTATCCTTCACTCGCCAAACTTGATGCTCATAAACCTGATGATTTTACTGTGGAGAAATTCCTTGAGCAGTACAATGTGGCGTCCTGCACCAGAAAAACCGACCCTTGGGTTGTTCGCTTTACGCCTAAGAAGAATTATCCTGCCCAGGATCTTCTACTCGCCGATGTTGAGTTCACGAGTACAGAAGATGTTCCAACTTTCGCCATAGCTCTGAGGGTGATTTTTCCAATTTTCCTTGCATCGTCGAGGGACCTTGGTTGCTAGGGTGGAAGGACGACGACAAGACCGTTGTTCGCGATGATTTCTCCCCTGAGCACTCTTATCTCGCCGAACGCACTTTCTGGAAGGTAGTCTGGCCTGATGCACATAAATATGCCAAGGACGATAATGGCAAATTTCTCAGGGTTGATGATAGAGATTATGTCAAACTTCCAGCTATTGCAGTTGCTGGAGTAAAAAGAAATCGAGGGGAAGCCAATGACTCGACTCAGGTAACAAACACCTTCTTTTGTCTTTAAATATATATCTATATTTTCCTCTATTTGTTGCATGAGTTGAAATGTCATGGGTGAAACTCGACTTGCAGCCCCCAAAGAAAAGACCTACTGCTGCACAACGACAAGAAAGAATTCGTCAACTTGCCTCGGCGAAGCTTCCAGATCCCAATGTTTCTTCTAAGTCTACTAAAGAGAAAGATCCTGAAAAAGAAGAACCCGAAAAAGTCGCCGATCAAACTGCAGATGACTCGAGTATGCTCGTCGATCAACCAGAGAATGACTCGACAAAGCCTCCCGAGGCTGAGATGCCCGAGACTACTCCTGAGATCAATACTCAAGGCAAGGGTCAAAACCCTGAGAGAAACCCTATCGTTGATGAGAATCTTTCCCGGGATATGGATATGCTTGACATTTCTGGTGACCATGACACCACCAAACTAACTTCTTCTTCAAAGCATCAAGAGTTAGGTTCAACCCACCAGACTCCTCCTGTTTCAGCTCTTGAACCACATCTTGTTGGCCTAGTTGTTCTTGACAGGTTGCCTCGGCATCCCTTTACTCCTCAACCTGCTAAAGGTCCTGGAAAAGTACAGCTTATCGCACCAAATATGCTCGCCGAAGCCTTTGACAAGCTTAGCATGGCGGATGATTGTCCAGACCCAGAGTACTTTGAAGTACTGGCACAGTATAGTCGCCCAGGGTTTGTTCATCACCCAGACTTTCATAAAGCTGCCCCTATTATCCCCGATCAAGAACATTTCAATCTTCTAAACATGGTATGCATCTTTTAAATCTTTCGTCATCTTAATTGCAACTGAATACTCATGCTTATAATTTGTGATTTCAGCACTTTCATCATAACTTGAGTCTTGCCTCGGCTAACGAGGGTCTTGGGCGAGAGGTTATTAACCTTGGTAATGAGATCATTTAGTTGAAACATGATTCTAAAGTTCAGAAGAAAGAAATTGAAAGGTTGAAGGGCGTCATCCAGGATCGAAGCCTGAAAATAACATCCCAACAAAGTAAGTTATCTTTATATTATTCTTGTTATATTATAGCAACATTTAGCTTTTCCTTCGCCGACCCTTAGATTTCCTGCCTTCCAAGGTTGCCACTCCTCCGATGACGATAGGCTTAGGCGAGCTGAATCCGAAATCGAGAGACTTAGTAATATCAACTTTAAGCAATGTAGCCAACTATTCAGTTTTCATAAGGACCTTAAATGGTTTCGTCAAGAATTGAATCAAGACAATGATATTATAAGAAACCTCTATAATACTTATCAAGCCACTCGATCGGAATTAGGCTGGATGACTAGCCAGTGTGACGATGCACTTCGCCGAGAAGAATTTGCTATTGCTGCAAGAAAGGAAGCTGAGGTAGGTCATATGCGAGCCTCTACCCTTTGGCGAGAAGAGAAATCTAGGGCCGACGATCTAGATTCCAGGGTTATTCGCTTAAGTACTGAAAAAGAAACCGCCCAATTCCAAATTCAACGCTGGAAGGATGCCGCGGCGAGACATGAAGCTTTGGCGATCGATCTATACAAACAATGTTCTACCCAACAACGCCAAATAAACCAAATGTTAGGTCCGTGCGCCGATAAAAATTTTGAATTTCATATGGCCCAATTTAGAGAAGCTCAAGAGGGTGCGCGAACCTATGTCCGCGACTTGGAAGGTAGTTTTATAGGGTATACCCACAACAGTTTTTTTACAGTTATACTCTTTTCTTGTTCTTCTAACCATGCTCTCTTCCTTCTTTTCCCCAGCTCAAATTCAGAGCTTGAAAAATCAAGTGGATCACCAGGAGGAAGTCATCCAAGGTTACAAGGAGTGTGAGGAGAAGATCGGCGAGCTTACTGACAAGCTCAAGGAACATGAGTCTTGCCCTGACAAGATAAAAGAGTTGTCTTTGAAACTTAAAGACCATGACTCATGTGCTGGCAAACTTGAAGAATTGAACAAACAGCTTCTCAATCATGAGTCGTGTGCTAGCAAGATTCAAGGGCTCGAAGATGTCCGAGATCGTCTTCAGATAGAGATCGCCGAAGCCAAGGATGACATTCAGGATTTGGAGAAGCGACTTGATGAGGATGTCATTAGTGCTGCCTTCATCGGTGCTCAAGATTTCGCCTACAAGTTCTGTCCTAAGCATAAATTGGAAGTTCCTTTGGAGTATCGTCGACCTACTCCCCAACAGCTCGCCGAGCAATCAGAAAAGGAGAAGGCAAGTACTCAAGAAGAGGAAGACGAGTTACCAGAAGAAGAAAATGAGGAAAAAGAAAGTCAGGAAGAGGGGGAGTCTGAAGAAGAAGACTCAGAAGAAGAAATCAAAGAGGTGACAGAGAGAGAAATTCAAGAAGAGAGTAAGGGAGATAATCAGGGTGAAAGCAGAGAAGAAAATAAAGAAGAAAATGCGGAAAAAAAGTCAGCCTAATGAAACTAGCGTTGAGAACGCAGAAGGTGAGAACCTCAGCGATGTTGAGCAAGCCATGCCTTCCACTCTACAGGGTAGCTTTATCCCTGCAAATCTTGAAACTGAAGCGTCCAGTCCTTTTGCAGACCCCAGATGCTAAAGTGGGAGGGATCGGAGAACCATCCTTCATAGTTTCCGTCTTCTTTTGTATTTCTATTATCGTCTTTTGTAATGAACAATATTATCTTTCCTTTGGAGTATCACCACAAGAATATGTTTTTCTTTTTTTGTCGTTGTGGATGCTCTTCTTTTGCTAATTTGATGTGACTTTCTTATGTTTGTCTTCAAAACTTAACTTGCCATTGAGTGAAGTCATGTGCTTGTACAGCCAACAATTTCATGCAGAGCCTAGGTTAACACCCCAGCCGTATCAATTACTTGTGCCCGTCGGCGATCTAATATAAGTTGTTTGGGTCGCCCAGTAGGCTTATTGCACTATAGTGTCCGCCAGAGGTGATGCTACGGCGTAGGCGAATTAGCATACCGGCTACCGCCGATGTGATGCTACAGCAAAGGGTCTTAGTTGCCAAACACTTACAGACCAAAAAGTAACACGACTGGCCTTACAACTAATCCTGGGTCGGTCTTACCATTACAAGGAGGTTATTCACTCAATGAAGCAAGTAAGCTTTCATGTCTTCTGAGCGAGAGTTCTTAGCTCTAGCTGATTTTATTAATTTGGGCATTATGCCTTTAAAGATGGCGCTTGGCCTTAGTACTTGATCAGGGTTTTTTGCCTTGTAATTATTGGGCATTTTTGCCTCAGTAGGTGGCCTTATAGCCTGATAATGGGCATTTTTGCCTCAGCATATTATGCTCTTTGAGCTTTTAGACGTCATTGTGGTTAGAATACCCAGTGAAAAATGTAAGTGACATTGTGATTTGTTAACGGGGTTCGGCGCATATTAGCAAACCTACGTCCCCGAATCTTATTCGTTGTTGTTTTACATAAGCTAATAAGACTTTTTGGGTATTATGCCCGCCCAAGACTTCGGATTTTACATTGTTTCTTTCAGGGATAATACTTTTTAATGAACTTGGCGTTCCAAGGATATTCTAGCTCCACGCTGTGCTCATCAATCAGCACATATGCTTCACTTCCAGCTGCTCTTTTGATAATATAAGGGCCTTCCCATACTGGCTCAAACTTTCGACATCCCTTTCGCTGTGATGGGGGAATCTCTCGAAGCACCAACTCGCCAGGCTGATATTCTCTTGGGATCACACGCTTATTGTACTCTCTAGACAATCGGCGATGATAATTTTCCATATGCGTGAGAGCGATCAACCGTTGTTCTTCTAAGTCATCCAGCTTGGCTAGAATTAAGTCGGTATTAAGATTCTTTTCCCATGCCTCATGTTTGGTGGTTGGTAGGATTACTTCAGATGAGAGTACTGCTTCAGCGCCATAAGTAAGTAGGAAAGGAGATGCCCTAGTTGCTTCTCGAATAGTAGTCCTGTAAGACCACAAAACATTGTGTAAATGCCCGCACCATGCTTTTTTATGTTTCTCCACCCTTTTCTTCAGCCCCATTCCAATAGTCTTATTGGTGGCTTCCGCTTGTCCATTACTCTGAGGGTATAGTGGAGTTGATTTTCCCAGCTTGACGCTGTAATCAGCGAGTAACTTTCGAATATTGTCGCCGACCAGTTCCTTTCCATTGTCAGTGCATATCTCTGCCGGTACACCGAATCTGCAAAATATATTTTCCCAAATGAATGTGAATACTTCTTGTCCTATCTTCTTCCTGATAGCCTTGTCCTCACACCACTTGGTGAAATAATATGTCGCCACGATGATGTATTTCTGTTGTCCTGAGCCGGTAGTTAGCGGTCCAATGATGTCAATTCCCCACTTGGCGAAGGGTCAAGGGCTGAGCACTGGATTTAAAGATGCCGTTGGCGCTTTAATTCTTCTCCCATACAACTGGCATTGTTTACATCGGCGAGCATGTTCTTTGGCATCACTATTCATCCAGGGCCAATAGTACCCTTGCATTCTTACTTTTAAAGCTAGAGCTCTTTGGCCACTGTGATTCCCACAATCTCCTTCATGGATTGTTTATAATATTTTTTTGCCTTCCTCTCTTGATACACAACGCAGCAATGGCCCGGAAAATGACCGGCGGTACAGGATTTCATCTCGAAGTTCATAGTTCGCCGATCGACTAATGACTTGGTGAGCCAAGATTTGCTTTCCTGGTAGCGTTAGGCGATCCGAATAATACCATATCGGCGTTCTCCAATCTGTCTCTGTTGATTCTTCAGTGCTTGTTGTCAACACCTCTCTTTGTTCTCGCTCTGCTACCGATGATTGTTTTACTCTTTCAATGGCTATTGAAGGGATGTCAGGATTTGTCCTCATTGAAGAAATAAAAACCAGAGCGTCGGCGTGCCTGTTATCCTTTCTGCAGATGTGGCGAAACTTTGTAAGGGTAGAAAATGCCTTTGCATAGTAATAGCATCCTAAGGGCGAAGGTGTATCAAAGAGGTCACTCAAGAGAAGCATGGAATCAACGATGAAAGCTGTGGGCGAAGCACCCAATACTTGGGCATAGTGGCAAGATGTGAAGTAGGAGCCGGCGGGGTAAACCATATTAGCAGTTGAATGGTATAGCGGGGGAAGGTGATAAGTAGTTGAGAAGTGGTTGAGCACTCATTACTCGTCAGAACGGATAGATTGTCAGAGTTGACTTGTTGACTCAGTGGAAACCTCGTCAGCAATCCTTATCCTTAAGAAGACTTACCCGCCGAAGACAGATAGGAGAAATATTGCCTCGGCGACATACTCTGTCGGCGAGTGAAGACAAACTAATGTCAGAAAGTAATTTGTCTGTGTTAGCTGTATAGCACTATTGTAATCCCCTATAAATAGCGAGAGAAACCCTTGAGTAGGGGGTTGGACACATTTCGGATTGGTCTAGAGAGAGGAAAAGTATTCTACTTGCTCTCTATAGCCCAAGGCTGAAATTAGGGTTCTTATTGTGAGAGTATACTTAGAAGATTGGCAAGGTAATTGAGAGTTGTAATCATGCTTATAATAGTGATATCCTTGGATGTAGTCCTTACATAAGGGCGAACCAAGTAAAACATCTTGTCAAGTATCTCTAACCTTTCTCTCTTTCATATCTCCTTTATTACTCGTTAGATGTATGTTTAGGAATGATTGTGTATATGTTGGTGTATGATATTTGGGTGTACTGTGTAAGATCTAACCAATGGGATTTTACACAGTTACATTTTGGCGCTGGAAAAGGTTTTGAACTTGTGTTTTCCTTGATTTTCAGTATGTTTTGTTGATATTATCACATTTTCTTGTGTTTCCATATATGGTATAATTTACATGTTTTAGAGCTCGCCGGTAGAGCCATAGTCCCTTTTTCCTGCTATTTATAGGTGTTATGCTCGCTGTGTAGGATTTCCTTTATGATTCCCCTCTTGTTTTGCCATATACGATATATCATGTGGTCTGTTACAACGTTCTCTTGTAGAATATGGCTAAAATTAGAAAAACTAGGGCATTTCTAGTATGTTTTGGCGATGGATCTGGGTTTTCAGCATATATTTCTTGCTACTTTTTGCTATTTTTGGAAATCATGCCGTGTTAGATGCTGTTGTTGTTATAGATGAGAGTTGGCCGGTCTGTTTCGATGATTTTATCACATATTTCACTTTTATCTCATGAATAGTAGAGAAATTAGTTATGTGGATAGAAAAATGTTATTGGTGGTATGGGTTTTCCTCGGAAAATAAATATAGATATATATTTCCGGCAAGAAGAGTATCTTTTCCGGCGAGTTAGTATGAACTTTAGGCTCATAATGGAAATTGCATTCTAAAACTTTTTCAAAATTTTTCCTTAAAATGGTTGTCGTACTATCACTTTGATTTTGAAAATCACAATCACATATGATGTTTTTGCAATTCTTGTCATGGTTAGGTCATCATCTGCACATCACATGATTTAAAGCTGTTGTTTTTGTCTTTCACTCATCAACATTCTGAAAAGCAATCCAACTAACTTATTTGGCATTTACCCACAGTACTAACAGAGCAATACTGTCAGGAAGTGTGTTTGTCTTCTTTTACAGGCCTTCGGCGAATGGGTCCTAGAGGAAGAAGCGATAAAGCCCCGGCGGGTAGGCCTCCTCGACATCCTATCCTTCCTACACCAGCGACATTCCCCAGTGGTCACAACACTAGAAGTAGGGCAATGGAACCAGCTGATCTAGCGGATCCCCATTTGGCAAGCTCATTCCGACGACCACCTATTCAGCGAGTAGCACGCCAGGAGGAGGTTTACATGGAGGACATTACTGACTTTGAGAATGCAGAAAGGTCACCTGAGCCTAATCCACTACTGCGAAGAGTCAGCAATGAAGTAGAAGCAAATGCTTGCGGTGAGCAAGTTGGTGGTGGAAGATTCACTCAGAGAGCCATAGGCGAGACATCAAATGCTGGGGGAGCAACTCAAAATGCAGAAGGCACAGTGGCAGCCAATGTTCAGCAGCAGTTGGCGCAAGATAACGACGAAGCACTACATATGGCAGAAGAAACTCCAGCAGTGGTGGCAGAACCTATTATGACAGGGGAAACTCCACAGGCGGCAAGTAGAAATGGTACGGCGATAGTGCCTGGTGCTACCGTAACTCGCCCAGTAGTGATAGCAGATAACACCGGATCCACCAATACTACAGAAGCTTTGCTGAGGCAAATTCTTGAGGCCAATAATAGGCAGGCAAGTCAGATGGAGAGGCAAATGCAATTGCAGATGGAGACGGTACTTCAGAGCCATAGAGAATTGATGGCGGCGCAAAATAGAGGTCATCCATCCCACTCGCATACAACTCGTCAGGCATCCCACTCGCATACAACTCGCTATGCGTCCCATGCGCATTCAACTCACCATGCATCCCATTCGCATACAACTCGCCGAGTTGAAAAAAGTTGAACCAGCACAGCAGAGGTCTCAGATTCATCGGCGAAATATGATGAAAGGGGCAGAAGGGTGAATGTGCCTAGAAGAGATAGCGAAGATTATAATAGCTCTAAGCGGCGGCATAAAGTAAATAAAGAGATGAAGAAAGACCTTCGCCGACTAAAGCATAAAGTGGAAGCTTTGAGCGGATCTTCAAGGGAGTCGAAATACAAGGTTGCACTGTCAGAGGCGCAGAAAACACCCTTTCATGATTGTATTACATATGGGTACGTGTCCACCAAATATTCTACGCCTAAATTCACATCCATCTATGATGGAACTGGAGACCCTTCACAACATTCAAGAGCTTATAAGCGAGATATGGCGGCTTGGGTAGGATCAGATCCCATAATGTGTATGGCATTTCCTGCTACGCTCAAAGATGAAGCTTTAGCTTGGTTTGATGGGCTGGAAGAAGGAAAAATTAAATCTTTTGAGAAGTTAGAATGCAAATTCTTGCGTGCTTTTATTCAGAACAACAGAAGTCGGCCCGGCGTGGAAAGACTATTCAATATCAAGAGAAGGCCCTCGGAGACTTACAAAATCTTTATCCAAAGATGGAGGAAAGCGAGTAGTGAAGTAGGATCAGAGGTGTCAGAAAAGGAGAAGATAAGGTCATTCCTTAGCGCTATGGAGACGACAGACCAATTGTATCAAAAATTATTTTGGGAGATGCTGAAGGATATGCAGACTTTAAGGGCGATACAAGATGAATGGATCAATTACGAAGAAATCCGAGAAGAGGAGCTGCGCCTAAAGAAGGAAAGAGCAAAACAAATTCATTCAATCAATAGTTTCTCGCTGGAAGATCAAGAAGAAATTAAAAAAGAATGGCTGAAGGCAGAACAGTGAAAGTTGACGCAGAATCCCTCTTCGGCGATGGTAGTACCTGAGGTAGGAAAGCAACAACAGCAAGTTACCGCCGAGCAGCATTGGAATTCGCAGAAGCGAGAGAACTATGATGGGCGTGATAAGCAAGACAATCGAGGAGGAAACTATGGACGAGGAGGAAGAGATAATCGGCGAAATGGGAATGGTGAAAGAAAATATAATGGAGATAATAGAAAATTCGGCAGAGGCAACCAGCAACCTTTCCAAGATGCTACTTTACCAAAGTTACGTGTCTCCTACACGGATGCATTCGGACAAATTGAGAGTTCAAACTGCAGGGACGAAATTCGCTATCCTTACAATAGGGGCAATCCCAGGGCTTCGCCGACTAATACCAATTCCTTCTGTCAATTCCATCAGTCCATGGCCATACAACTGAGAACTGCACCGGCGTACAGCAAGAAGTCCATCGATTCATCCGCTTGGGGAAATTTCAGGAATTCTTAGAATTGCCGCCGCCACCTCCAATCATGGTCCAGCCAATCCAAGCCATCCCAGCTCATACTCCAAATGTGTATGAGGTAAAGGTCGAGCGAGATTTGCTGGAATTAGATTGCTTTTCCATTGTACATTCAAAGATTACCAGAGACGAATTTCATGATAATGTTCTATCTCGCGTTCATAAGCGAGATAGAATGGGAAATGAGATTTGTAGTGTCGCCGCTAAGCAAGAGCCCTTGCAAGATTGGATGAAGGCATGTGTTGGATTCTCCGCCGAAGAGATCCCTCCAGAAGGAAGAATCATAACAACCCCTTGGTTCTTACCATTTAGATGGGGAAGTTCAAGTTGCCTAAGGTGCTTATTGACCCAGGAAGTTCAGTGGACATACTTTTCAACACTGCTTTCGAGGCAATGAAGGCAAAGGATGATGAAATTCCCTCGCCGACAGTTTCCTCTTATAACATTTATGGATTTAATGGCATTGCTTCTGTTTTTACCTGCAAAAACAATGTACCGTCTCTGGGTACTTTCGTAGTGCCCGGAGATCAAAGTCGAACAAGACAAGCCTAAACCAAGGATGGCCGTTCCTGTCTTGCTTCGGTCACAGAGAGGATAGAGGTTGGTCTAGGGAGGGAAACAACGAAGAAACTTGAGATTAGGTTGAGGATGTGTTTCGGGTGTGAGAGTTCAAGATCTCTGTCGTGAAGTCGACTGGAAATCTCCAAGGCTAGAACGTATTTCGATTCTCAGGTGTTTTCTCTGAGGCTCTGGTGTATTCAAGTGTTCTGAATATTCTGGTTGTTCTCAATGTTCTTGTTCTGCCTTGGAAGATAGAGGAAGCCTCTATTTATAGTTTGAACTCACCCTGATCTCTCGACAGAGAAGGTGGAAGTCGTGGAAGAGTGGAGGAGTGGAGGACATGCGTTGGTTTCCGTAACTGCCTGAGTTGTGTGGAACATGCCCACTCGCGCCATCTTCTCGTAACTGTCCACTATCTCCATCAGTTTCTTTCAACTGCCGTAGACCGCCAGACCAATACCCCTAAAGTTATCCCCCCGTGTGATGTTTGATATCTCGAGTGAGTGATATGCGGATATTGCGTAGTTGAGTTGAGTAGAGTCGGGTTGTACGACAGATTGTCGTGACCAACATGATGTAGTGTCTCCTGGACACAAGTATAGGAGTGGCCTTGGTCTTTGGCCAAGGCCAGAAGTGCTTGATTGCGCTTTGGCGCTAGTTATGGTGGCGTCATGGCTCTTGGCCACGGCCTTGGCCTTTGGCTAAGGCCAACCTGTTGTGGCGCCATGGACTATGGCGCCACGGCCTTGGCTTTTGGCCAAGGCCAATTTAGGACGCGCTTTGGCGCTAGTTATGGCCAAGGCCATCTTGTTGTGGCGCCATGGATTATGGCGCCACGGCCTTGGCCTTTGGCCAAGGCCTACTTGTTGTGGCGCCATGGAGTATGGCGCCACGGCCTTGGCCTATGGCCAAGGCCAGCCTGTTTGGCTATGTTCTTTGTTACGGCCTTGGCCTTTGGCCAAGGCCAAGTAGGCTTGTGGCGTTTTACGCCATGGCCTTGGCTTCTTGGCCAAGGCTGATTTTTGTGAATCCATGGTGGTTCATGGTTTGTGGTGCCATGCTATGTGGCGTTTATGGCTTTAGCATCTGGCCAAGGTCGACTTTGAGGCAGCCTGTGCCTTAGTCGCGGTGTGAGTGCTTATGCTACAACACACTTGAGGTCATGGCGTGTTTATCCATGGTATGCTAGACCTTCCTGAACTTGGGATTAGGTCCGTTTGGGCCTATTTAGGCTGGTGTATGCTTCTCAGAGAGCTCTGGACCGGCCTGGAGCTTCAATATTCCTGAGATTTGCACCAAGACTCGTATGTTGAGTCGTATTTAAGAGGAAATCCATGAGGACACGTCTCTGTTGATTCTTCACCGTGTACCATCAAGCGAGGCCTGGCTCTGAGATGGTCAATGGGTTTAATATGTTGGTGAGATCGTTAGTACTGCTCTATGATATTACCCTCCCCACCGGAGTTATAAGAGAGAGCTCATAGAGAGTTTGTTTGGCTCATGGAATGGGTTGCATTCTGAGCTATAGAGATGAGCCTGAATAGGCGAGTGCCTTTAATAAGACATGTTTCGAGAGTGTTTTGACAATCTTGTCCCTCTCTCATTTTTCACCATCTACAGAAAGTCCCCTGGTTAGTGTGGAACAAAAATGTTTCATGCTAAGGACTCAGATGGTGATGTTATCTTTCGAGGGTTCAGTGTTCTCTCTTATCATCGTTGTGTGTTGTTGTCGTTACATATATATTTAAAGGGGTTTCCAAGACTAGGTCTCAGTGTGAACAACCCTAATAGTCAAGAGCAATTTTGTGCTAGAGAAAGTTTTTTTTTTTATACAAGGATGTGCATGCGTATGGAGGCATAGGCGGCCATGGCACTATGGCCATGGCGCCACGAGATGTGGCGTGGGCGAGGCCATGGCGCTATGGCCTTGTTGCCTCGAAATCCGCGCCACGCATTTCTTTTCTTTTTTTCAAAGGGGGGGCGGTCGGTCTTCTCCCTCTCCTTTCTTTTGAGAGTCCCACTGGGACTAGGATTCCATACATGTATATATATATACTCATGCCTAGGTTAAATCAAAGAAAGAAGAATAAAGATAGGTTTCTCAGAGCAGTTTTTTTTTTTTATTACTTTCCTCCCTTTTATTATTTTCTGTATTTGTGATCTTGCTCATCATGTCATCAAGTGAAGCTACAACACAGAGCAATAAGGTAAACTAGGGTTTTTAAGTGACCTAGGTTTTTTTTATATATATATATACACACGGGAGGGGGAATTTGGTGGCGCTACAAAGTGTGGCGCCATGGATTTGGCTAGGGTTGGTGGCGCCATGAATATGGCGCCATACACAGACTCGTGATTTTTTATTTTATTTTTTTTGTGTGTGGCCTCGGTTTGGTTGAGGCCAGGTTTGGTGGCGCCATGAATATGGCGCCATATGCATACTCGTAAAGGATTATTTATATATGTATATATATTTTAGGGTGGTTTCGTTATTGATTGAAGCCAAGTTGGCGGTGCCATGGCTATGGCGCCGCACGCATGCATGAATTTTTTGTCGTATATGTGTTCTACTAAGCATTTACGCCTAGGCATTTATGTTTTTAGAAAATACGAGTAGCGATGACTTACTCGAGTTCCGTGTGCATGTTGTAGAGGAAGCGAAGCAGTGGCGTCATTCCCGCGCTCCTTGTTACTGCTGCGCCTAGTTCTGAGGACAAGTTCTTCGATGCGTACAAGTATATTGGCAAGAGGACTACTCCGCTTACTAGTCGGGACAATCCAGGGGCTCGTTTTGCTCCATGGTATAATAGCAGGATTAAGTCTCCGTCTCCAGTCGTCGCGCCTGGCGAGATCATCAGGTTCTCCTTGGAACGAGGCGACTATGAAGCTTCCTCTGTCGACTTCTGCGGTCCGAGAGCTCCTTTGGATAAGTGGATCCCTGGTTAGAATCCATGTTGAATGACAAGAAGGTGTATGATATCTTAGAAGACGTCGGGATTGCACATGCATTGAAAGCGTCTGGAAAGTTGAGAGTATATGCAGATGTCGACGGTGTTGTTGCATTCGCCTCTCGCTGGTGTGGGTCTACGAACACCGCCGTTACAGGCTTTGGAGAGGTTACCATTTCTTTGGAGGCGGTATCGTCCCTGTATCATCTTCCGGTACTCGGGAGCCTCCCGCGGGACCAACCGGGGGTCCTTCGCGACGCTTTGATTGATGAAATAAAGGCGAAGATTAGTCAACTTTATTTACCCAATGCTTCCGCCGACGAGAATTACACGAGGTGGATTCGTTACTGGTATTCATCTGGAGGTAGGGTCGACGCTCTCAGCAACACCAAGATCATAGCTGCATTCCTCACGCTCTGGTTGTCGCGAGATATATTCGAGGACGATCCTATCGGGACACTGAAGCCTTCCGTTGTTTCCTACGCGGTTTGACTGGCGCGAGGAATGCCTTTACCAATTGGGAGTCTGTTCCTTGGGTCCCAGTTGTTGATGGTGGTTTTTGGTGAGGAGGTCACAGGAGTAATTTCGCATCAATTTCTGGCATCCTGGAATAGCTCGAGATAAGATAATAGTAGGGATAAGATATTTAAATTGCCATTAGCTGTATTTTGATATCTCACGACCCTAGCATAGTAGCATGGTCCATATCCCTAGCCTATACATAAAAATACCTACGCAAGCGCATTAGCCCAGCCCATGCTCGAGCCAAACCCTAGGCCATTCACGCCATAAGCATTTGGATGTACACGGCCATTCCTTGGCCTGATTAGGGGTATACACGGTCATCTCCTTGGCCAAGATGCCCACGCCATTGCTTTGGCCAAGCTTTGGGCATCCACGGCCATGCCTTGGCCTAGTTTTGGATGCCCACGCCATTAGCTTGGCCTAGCTTTGGGTATCCACGGCATTAGCTTGCCCTGATTTTGGATGCCCACATCATTGGCTTAGCCTAGCTTTGGATGCCCACGCCATTAGCTTGGCTTAACTTTGGGTATCCACATCTTTTGCCTCGCCTAACCCCTGGAGGCCCATGGCCATTCCTTGCGCTTATCCTCACGGCCACACCTTGGCCTATTCCTTGTGCTTACCCTCACGGCCACACCTTGGCCTAATCCTTATCCTCACGGCCACACCTTGGCCTAATCCTTATCTCCACGGCAATACCTAAGCCTAATTTTTATCCATGACTAATCCTTATCCTCATGCTCACGCCCCCTTTCCTTGGAGGACCACGGCCAATCCCTGCCTTAGCTTTGGATATCCATGCCATTAGCTTGCCCTAGTTTTGGATATCCATGTCATTAGCTTGCCTTGGCACTTGGGTGCCCACGCCACCTCCTTGGCCTGATTATGGGTACCCACGCTATTGCTTTGGCCTAATTTTGGAGCTCCACGGCTATGCCTTGACCAAATCTTGGAGGCCCAAAGTCGTGTCTTGGCCAAACATTGGAGGCCTTACGGTTTTCCCTTGCTTGTACTCGTGGGGTTCATGGCCTTCTTCTCCCTCACGGATATCTTTGCTCCCTTGGAGCTAGAGTTTATCTTTTCCTAGCCTCCCCTCTATTTATGGGTCCCACTGATCCAAATCCTAGAGGATTATGGATTTTATTGAGTCCATAATACTCTAGTTTCCTAATCGAACTCGGAAATCTGGCAGCTCACGTATTTCTTCAATGCGTGATTTTTACAGCCCAATCCGTTAACAATTAGGGGGTGCTTCCTTCACGAAAGATTTTCCTCTGTGAGTCCCCTATAACATACTAAAAATTCGGAATTTTATCTAATATAGGCTGGCCTGGGCGATTTTATGAATGGATAACATGCAAGCTGTTCAGAAATCCGAAAATAACATAAATGTTATGGCTTATCTTTTGCGCCCTATGCCTAACTTCTTAATAAGGTTATTATGCCATGCAACATGGCTTATTATAATTATTGTGGCCTATCTTTAGGTCTTATATTGGCAATGCTTATGCATTCTTGATGATGGCTACGCTGTGATAGCATCATTCGTCTGTTTTTCCTGATTATGGACTTGCTTCTATAAATCAGTGCTATAATTCTTAATCATGGCTCATGGCTATGACTTATATTATTTTGGACATTCATATGTCTTCATTACTCAGAGAATTGGTGCATTACATGCCACAAGCCAATTTCTCATATTTATGGCAAACCAAAAGTCGTATTTACTTGATTATTGCCACAGAGAGTTGCTGAAATCCTCTCGGTCTAAATGGCGATTGCATAGTTCAATCCTTAGACTTATCTTATCTTATCTAAATGGTGGTTGCTAGCTCAACCCTTAGATTTATCTCATTGGTTTAAATGGCGATTGCCCGGCTCAATCCTTAGAACAAATCTTAAGGAGATATACAAGCTTATCGCTTAATCTCTATCTTTACGCAAAGTCCTAAGTTTACCAGTCACTGGTACGACTTGCACCTAGTCATCTTTGACTAACAAATATTTAACAAATCTTACGAGAATCAAGTAAGTTACATGGGGGGATATTCTTTAGGGTTTTGGTTTGGCGGTCTACGGCACGTGTGATTACAACGGCACAATCACTTAACGGGAAATAAAGCTAAGTCGTGTGAACGTTGCTGAAAAGAGGGGATGAGAAAGTGGGTTGTTAGTCTTCCCTAATATTAGGCGCAAGACTCTTAACAACTGGTCCCACTTACTCCACACTCCCACTCTTCCACTTATTCCACTTCTTACGAGATCAGTTGTTATATTGCTATAAATAGGTCACTCGACCAGTTTGGAACAACAGAACACATAAGTTCAACAAGTTCAATTTAATGCAAGTATAATCAAGTCTATCTTATCGATAATTGATTAACTCTTCTCATTCAGCATTCAATATCTAGTGAGAACTGAATATCCATCCTTATCTAGCAATTTAATCTCAACATCACAGAAAATCATAGTAATTCTCTGATCTCATCTTTCTCTGCTTCCCTCCCTAAACCAACCCTATATCCTCTTCTTGTAACTGAAGCAATACTCGAACGGCCATTTCTTGGTTTAGGCGAGTCTTGTTCAATCTTGACCTCTCGAATACCATTACAATCTTTTATTACATCATCACACTTCACACTTTACCCCTCAAATTCTCTTTATTGTTTTACACCTAAAACACCAGTATGCACATCTAAGTGCTTTGGCTGGGAATATGTCTGGTTCCTCCACGGGTCGCGTTTCATCGTTCGTCAATCTCCCTTTTCTCCAGGCTTTCTTGTGGGAACACTACGTGCATTATGCTCCGCAAGGGGGTCTTCCTTTGGATTCATCGGAGCACGCCAGGATTATGTGGTGGAGCGACAAGCATCCCAAGGACTCAGCAAGGTTGATAGATTTTCTGGACAGAGATGAATGTGTCTGCTTCCGTCCGTGGTGTAAGGTCTATGATGATAGAGTCTTTCAATTCGAAATCGCGACTGAGGATGACGAAGTCGTTTTGCGCTCCGGGTCCCGGGGTCTCGATAACTTTGATCACTACGGGCAACAGGTGTTCATGTGCAGCAGCGTTTCCGGCTTCATCTTCGGCTTCTATCAGGGAGGATTGGTGAGGCAGATGTATAACATTGATAGAGCGGCGCGGTTTATGGGATTTGATCAGGACGTGCCCTTTGAACGTTCCCTCTCTCCACCTGGGGACGACCTGCGTGTGTACTTAGATCCTACCCAGGATCCGGGGAGGAAAGTTGTCTTCTTGGTGGCCGGTAGGTTAGCGAAGGTCACTCCCGAATACAACCTGTTCTGGGATTGCAAGTTGACGGTTCTGGGCAACTTTGTGAAGAAGTTGAATACGAGCGATAGGCATACTTTCACTCTAACGCCTCAGGTAGTCTCCTTTCCGAATGCTCATGTATATGCTTTGCTTGTCCTGCCTAGATTAACGAGATTCTTTCTCCTGGTGGCAGATGGCGCCTCCTCCGTTGATTCAACCCAAGAATAAGATTAAATGCAACAGGATGGAATTACCTGAGGGTTGTTTCATTGCTCCTTCCCTTGTGGCGAGTTCGTGTTCCTTCCCATCTCGAGTAAGTAGTTCTAACTTCGGGGAAGCCCCTTGTCTCATACAGATATATATCTACCCTTCCTTGGTTGATCTTTTTCCGTTGTTTCTGTAGGGTTCAGTACCAGAGGGGTGTGATGGCCCCACGGAGTCCCCAGTTGTTGATGTGGGGGCGACGAAGGGGGTAGACGAGCCGATTGATGAGAGTCTTGAGGTGAGGAAGGAGGTAGACGAGCTGATTGGTGCCAGCTCTGAGGCGAGGAAGGAGGCAGACGAGCCGATTGGTGCGAGCTTTGAGACTTCTTCTCCTCCCCTCATCGAAACTGATGATCGTGCACTCATCCCGGTGAGGCTTGTTGGAGTTTGTTGGTATTTTCTCTTTCAGATCCATTTTCTTATAACCAGTATCGCTTAACCATAATCCCGTCTCTACAGGAACAGGGGGACGAGGGTCGTGTTGATGCTGTCTCGGAGAACGTGGAAGCGTTAGAGAGTTGGGATGACTTGATAGACGACACGAATACCTCTGAAGCTTTCGACGAAGTTGTTCCGAATGGTCCAGGAACGACTATTCTGTGGGGACGGACGTCAGAAGACGACGTGAGTACCAGTCTTCCCAAGGTTACCGATGAAGTCGTTTCGGGCTCTGTGGAGGCGACTGGCGGCGGTACGGATGAGGAGCCTTCTTATCCTGGTGCTGGGGTGGATTTTCCTTCGTCTGTTAGTCGAGTTCGACCTGGGTATGTCTTGGTGGGCAATTTCCCAGTAGCGAGTAAGTACCAGACGCTATACACTCGTATTTGGAGGAAGTTCGGCCATATTGCCCATGAGAAGGAGCAGAGGTTGCTCTCCGAGTCGATAGTCGGCGTTCTGTTGTCGAGGGTGTCCGAGATGGCTGCTCAATCCATTAACTCCGCAGACCCGCTTGATGTCCAAGATTGGAGGATTCTATAGTTGCAGCTGAGTCTAAGGGTTTCAACGTGGCTTGGCTACGGGATAGGTTCGAAAGGGCTAAGGCTCAGGGGTCCCTGGAGATCCTCCAGCAGAAAGAGAAGAAGGTAGCAGAGTTGAAGGCCGAGTTGCAGAGGGAGGAAGAGGAGCTGGAACGGCTAAGGCTATCTTGCAAAGGTGGACCTAGTGGGGTCTTGAGTGATATTCTCGAATAGGTGTCTTTTTGATCGTCTTTTTTTTTTTTTTTGTTTTTTTAGTTTTCGGATGTTGAGTGGGATGTAGCTATTTTCTATTGATTGGATTGGGTTATGTTTTCTAAGGGAAATAAAATATTTTTCTTAATTAATTCTGCTGAAATGGAAATCCTATCTGCTGAAATGGAAATCCTATCTACTGCACGCTATGACGCGCTGCTTTGGAGGAATGAAAATACAATAAACAGGAGGCTTAGTGTCGTCCTCCCTTAAGGTTTTGGTGAAGACCCTGCTAGACCGAATTCGATCCCATAGCTGATATGGTATGGGTTGAACCACGATCCGGAAAGAGTTCCTTCACTCTCTTGCCAAACCTTTCCATATATGTGACTGCGTCCTCCCCTATTTCTTGTTTGAGGTTGAACAGTTCCACGTATTCTCCGAAGTCCGGAATGGTTTCTAGGACCTCGGGTGGTATGTTACAGGGGATGAGCTCGTCTTCTCCTCGGATCTTGTCGTTGCGTAGCTTGTCACGTACAACTCCAGATTCCTGAAGAGCTTTGATGAAGATTCTAATAGCTGTGCCGATGTCTATTGCGGGTTTTCCTGGGTTTTCCCCTCAAGTAGTTTTCCTCGTGGCGAGTCCCCAGTGACTCGGTGAATGTGGGTTATCAGATACGAGAGAGGTGGACGAAGTACCTTCTTGGTTGAGGGGGCTATCATCGGCCTTCGTGGACTTTGTGGGCGTGGTTACTGTCTCGCTCTTCTGCACAAACCGCTTCATGAATTCCAGGGGAAGTACCTCCTGGTTGTTGTAGATCCATGGGCGTCTCAGCACCATGTCGTTTTCGACTACCCCCTTAACAATGTGGAACTCCGCTACGGTTGGAATCGTGGCGATTTCGATGGGGAGGTCGATCCACCCGTAAGTCCGCACTTCGGCTCCATCAGGTCCTTTGATGATGGTCGGGGCACGGACGGCTTTGCTCCGCGGGATGTTGGCGGCTCTGAGAGTCTTAACTGAGATGATGTTCACTGGGGATCCTGGGTCGATGAGTGTCTTTGAGAATTCAGCGTCAAACACGCGGGTAGTTGTGAGGAGTCCCCAGCCTTGCACTCCTGTTTGTGGCTCCTGTTTGGGTATCGTCCGGTCGTTGACTTCTTTGAAAGGTAGGCGTTTCCCTGCCACCACCACGTTGAGCGTTGTGAACATGTCTTTCCGCTGTGGCTTCGAGAGACAGAGGGTCTCACATAGCTGGTACATTATCTCCTCTACTCTCTCATTCACTGGTTGTTCCGGTAACATGAATGCTCGAACAGGTAGAGGATTTTGATATACTCCTTCGTTCCCTAGGTGTAGTTCTCCGGACTCCACCTTGGCTTGGAAAATCCGCTTAAGGGTGAAGCAGTCCCTGGTATAGTGAGTAGTAACTTGGTGGTAGCGACAATACCTTGCTTGCGACCTCTTCAGCTGTAGGAGGGCGTTGAGGTGTGGGGAGTGCGATTACCCCGTCCTGGATCCAAGTGTCTAGCAGCTCTAGTACCTCCTCCATGGGGAACGGGTAGTCTGACACTTCTGACCTGGCTTTATGCCTCCGCATCTCCGGTTGTTGTTGTCCTCCTTGGCTCGTGTTCTTGTTTGGGGTTTCCGGAGTTGAATTAGCGCGTTTTGGATGCGTTACCTCTGTGGCACCCCCTTTTCTCTTCCCTCCTTCGCTGACAGCGCCCATGGATGGTAGATTGTTGTTATACTGTTTGTTAATCAGCCTTCTGTCGCCACGAGTGGTACGAGTCTCTTCGTTCCTGAGGGGTTTAGTTCTCTCCAACAGGGCGGGTGCATTGGTGGCGGACCTCTTCGCAGCTTCATGGAGTTCAGGGAAGGTCTGGAAGCGGAGGTTCTCCAAGAGGGCTCGATAAACAGGAATCATCCCGTTGATGCAAAGTTCCACTAACTGTTGTTCCGTGACGTTCGGATCGTGGCAATCAAGGGCTTGAATCCTGAATCTCTTGACGTAGTCGTTCGGGTGTTCGCTAGGCCTCTGGAACATCCTGTCAAGATCGGATAGTGTTATTTGTTCAGACACGAAGAAGTACTTGCGGTAGAATGCGCTCACCATCTCGCCCCAGGTCCCAATGCTGTTCGGAGCAAGATTGTTGTACCAGGTGTAAGCTCTTCCAGTGAGAGACTTCGAGAATTCCTTGAGACTCAAGACATGGTTGTACTCGTGTTCCCCTAGAGACTCCAGAAATCGCGAGATGTGTTCACGTGCATTCCCAGTCCCGTCATACAGGGAGAACATGGGCGACATGTATCCTTTAGGGAGGGCAATCCTCTGGACCTCGTACGGGTACGGTGGCTGGTGCTGGTGGATGGGTGATATCACATCTCTTTCTCGGTTTCGTAGCATCTTTTCCAAGTCGTCTGCCGTGACATAGCGGGATGGTTGTCCTCCCCTCTGTCGAGATTCTTCTGGGAGAGAGGGCGCTTCGTCATCTCGGATATGGATAACCGTCGAGCGAGGATCTGCGGTAGCAGCTTCAGGGGTTTCTTTGACTGGTGAACTCGACAGCTTCGAGGTTAGAGTCTTGAGACAGTCCAGGATCCCTTTCTGAGTGTCGAACATCTTGATTTGACTTTCTGCGAGGGCGTCTTGTCGTCTGGCCAATTCCTCCATGGTTAATGCTTCCGATACTCCTTTTCCTTTTTCGGTGGTAGTGCTGACCTTGGTTGTGGAAGGAGGGTTCTTGCTAGCAGTGTGGTTCGGAGCATTAGAAGTAACTGGGGTGATGGGGATAGCTGAGATGATAGGTGTTGAAGAGGGATTATCTGGGGTAACAGGTACGTTGGGCGTATTGCTGGATGCAGGTGGGTTGGTAGGTGCTGCGTTGGAGGCTACAACACCGTCAGTCGAAGAGTTGGGGTTTTTGGTATCTGATCCCGACCTTAGTTCAACCATTTTTGAGCAAGCTTCTCTGGAACCGAGAGAATGATCTCCCAGTGTGGTCGCCAACTGTTTTTACCTGCAAAAACAATGTACCGTCTCTGGGTACTTTCGTAGTGCTCGGAGAGGATAGAGGTTGGTCTAGGGAGGACAGAACAAGACAAGCCTAAACCAAGGATGGCCGTTCCCGTCTTGCTTCGGTCACAGAGAGGATAGAGGTTGGTCTAGGGAGGGAAACAACGAAGAAACTTGAGATCAGGTTGAGGATGTGTTT
>JAJJMA010055004.1:0-10206 GCA_023529015.1 Papaver nudicaule
TCTTCCTCCTCTGTTGCTAAGTTCATGATTGGGTGATGATTGTTGTGATGGCGATCATCACATCGGGCAGTCTTATCTTGGACACATCTTCGCTGTTGGGGTATAGCATCACTCATTCTTGAGTGTACCCGCGAACTAATGTGTTAAGGACAACTTGTTCACCCTGTGATTCTGCCCTCGTAGAAGCTTTTAGGGTTTGTATTGAGATTCAATGTTTTACGTATTATCACTGATACATCTACCATCTTCTTTAATTGTTGCAAGATCCCAACAGAAGATAGCACCAAAGAATTGTAGGTGGCATATATATATAACCGAAATTCAAAGATACCTTCCTTATTGTCTGCCTTATAAGATAACATATAGTATCATCTGATCATGCCGTATGCATATGTACCACATCATCTATGCTGGCACAACAACCTTAAAGCATCTTTTGCTGCGTTTGTTAAAATGATAGTAGGAAAGAGCAAAAATGAGACTTTTTTGTCTTGAAAAGAGATCAAAGATTCGCCTAAGTATGTGTATGTATCGTGTTAGACGCTCATTGTTGCAAGCAGTGAGGTGCTTTTAGACGTAAACTTAATGCTTATGCGATGGATCGATTCAGAAAAAAAGGTCTTTTCTCCTTTGGTACTGATAATGGTTTGAATTTCCATATTTGTTAAGAAACCAACTCACACTGCTGATAAAAATTTTGCTTTGAAAACAATGGTGCATTCATTAATCTTTCAAATGCCTTGTTGAAATCTAAAAATTTAAAAGCCTAAGTGATAAAAGCCACCACGACGCACGGTGACAATACCACAACTTCTTATTGGCCGAGAGAGGGGTTCTATGGTGCAGACATTCTAAGGGGGACACTTGGCCTCTTCTAATTGGTTAAAAAACAATTACATTCAATTTACACTTCTTCGAAATATCACCCATGGTGGTGACGTACACCTACTTTAGTTAACTTAGTTTTAAACCAATTAATATTTGCCAAGTGTGTCTTGAACTAACTCCGTTAAAAATAAAGGTTACCTACTTTAAGCTCGGCCCCTGTTTAGTCTTTTCGTGCTCCTTCTGGAACCTGTTTCGGTCTTTTCGCCCAAAATTAGATTTCTGCAGTGTCGTATAAAAGAATTTCCCTCATCCTCTTTGCGATTTGATCCCACGCAAAGACCGTAACTTGATTCTTTGCGCCTTTCATAATTCCAGACACACAGAATCATCACAGCAGTTATGTTTTTTTTTTTTTCTTTCGTTTCTTCCCGATATATTTCCTCTATCTGAACTGCCTGTGGTTAAACGCAAACGATGGAAAGAGTGAGCATATTGAAACCCTAGAATATTATTTTGAATGTGTTGATCTCTTATTTTGATTTTTACTTCTAGGGTTTTTCAGGAACAGTTAATCAATAAACGTGGTAATTAATAAGCATATAAACTTATTAATATTAAGGATTGATTGTTGAAATTGAGATAACCCGATTGTCTTGAAATCGGTCAGTACTGTGACGGGGTTTTCATAGTTTGTTTTGATCTTATTTTCGATGGTTCATATGTTTTTTTTTGTTCTTTTTTGTATAGTATCCTATTGATTTATGTCGTTTCTGGTGGAGAGGTATACTATTCCTTACTTCGTTGGTCATCTTTTTTTCTCTTTTGATTTTTGTGATATGTTATGATTTTGCAGGTGCGGCTTTATCTGTCCATACTAAATGGGGGGAACGGTTTGTTCCTTACGGTTTTAGAGTGAAGATTTAATGGTATGTATAATGGATTTCGAAAATGGTTGATTATGCATAAGTTGAACTGCCTTTCGTTAAAATGGCTGGTGAAGAAGACAATAATTGGAATTTTTATTTACTTTGCAGTTGGGAATATGGTATTTCAATCAGCAATGCGAAGTACAAATTCAAGAAGTACTTCGCAGTTGGGAATATGGTATTTACGTCTGCAATGCGAAGTACAAGTACAAGAAGGATCGATACAGTCATAACGATGTATTACCAATAATGCCCAGGTATCATACTCTTCTTCATCATCAAGAAAGCATCTGATTAAATGCGGCATAGCAAAAGCTCTTACTATCTGTTTTCTGTTTTTGATTTTTGATTTATAATTGTCCTTTCTCACTTATCTGATTTATTTACTTTTTATGGAATTTATAGGTAGAAAAGGAATACAACGTTTACAACCAGTTACCTGGTAATACAGGTTGCTATCGGAGCATAGATTTGGCTATTAGTGGTCTAGCTAATGTTTGTGTATCTATGAAATATTACCATAGGAGTTATGTTGATTATAATAACGTTCGTGTGAATTACCATTTTTTGTGTTTGCTAATACTTGGTGCGAATGATTCTCTGTTGTCGTTCATATGGTGTCGCTGAAATACTTAATTTTTATTTCAATGTCCCGAAGCCATCTGTAATTGGATTTAGTTAGTATCAATATGTTTAGTCTTTGGTGCCTACACAGGCCACTGTGATAGACATAGACATATAAATACTAACCAAATTCAATTATACAATTTGGTTATTATTTGTCATTGCCACACTTTATGTATTTTCACATTAGTGCAATCAACGGAATGCTCACTTTGGCAAAATACACGGCTATGCTAGGTATCTATTGAACTCCGTCCACCACACAAATGCTTGATGAAACCTGGCGTAATGATGATATACGATTACCACAATTTCATTGATATATTTTTCAATCTCCTTCTTTGAGTGTTCTGCAGGTGGAAGGAACCAGAGGTGGGGACTACTAATTTTCCTATATCAACAAATAAGCATAGTCAGTTGTTAATCTTACTTCACCGGCACCTTAGGTGGGTTATCAAATGGAAAAGAAGATTAAAAATGATGTACAAAAGGATCCATCAAGTTGAAATCATCGATAAGAATCTGGGTTCTCTCTAATTTTTGATACCTTGGTTCATGGCAGGTATGGTGATTTTCTCACAAATTCATTGATTTTAATATTTTGGATTTCTGTATCATAAATAGCTGAGTGGCTGAATTTTGATTGGGCAAAGGAAATGCTTTATGGGTTTGTAGTTGAAGCAATCTGGTTTCATAAAACATGACCTTAATTAGGCTATAAAGTAGAAATGTACTTAAAAGTATCAGTTTTGAGCTGTGATGAAACTTGGAATTGTGTACTGTACATTGTCAGTTCTAAAATATCTTGAAGTTTTAATTGAAAGCAACTTCATGAAGTAAAATTCAGTAGTTTGTTGTTCGAATGAAAAGACTTGAAAAATGGTGGAGGCTAATGGGATGAGTTTCGAGAATTCTTATTGTATATGTGCTAGATAGAACATTCTTATTGCATTTAAGTCCAGTTCAGGCTTGACCACCAACTTTTGTCATACAATTTCGTTTATGTTTGATAAACACCATGATAGCATGATTATTAACAGGGACTTCCCATGACATAGATATTTTGTACTGCATAACATCTATTTGCACTATAAGTTTCATTTATTTGGTTTTGAACATATAGACCAAGCTGCAAGAGGTTATGGTCCTGTTTATGGAGCTAACTTTGGATATTAACGCCTTGGACATAGACAATATCTCGAACATCACTGATCTATAAGATATTGTGAGTTCAAGGGAATGTTTTAATCCAGTTAAAGATGACTTTGGTGTACTTAAGATAAGAGGTTTCTGCTTTTAAAGCAAGAAAACCCTATGAGTTTATTGGAACAGAAGGAACATACACACGGCCCTACAGGCTTATATGATAAGAAAATGAGAGAAGCTCATTCTGCAAGCCATGTGTACGATTGTAAGTATCGGCATTCACATATAGTTAGCAAGAACATGTAGAGATTGGAGATAAGATATATGGCAGAAACTTACATGATCAGTCCCCCCATTTGGAAAACATTTATCCATCTGGGGTACTCCAACCACAGATGTGGTGGATAGATGGAATAAAAGTAAAAAATTTCCCCAAAACTAGGATAAGCGCGAGACAAATTAAGACTTGCATCATTTGGCACAAAACTGTAAAAAATAAAAGGATTGTAAGATGCCAAGGGACGGTTCTTTTTGCTGCAAAAACCACCATATATGTTCTCAGTAACCTTAATCCCTCCTTCGGGGCATGAATTCCAATAGATTTTAAGCGTCAGAACAATGTTGATCTGTAATGAATGACATTACTCAGTTTTTAGATGCTTTGGAGAAATTTTTGGTTTTTTTTCATGTGATTATTTGAACTACGTACTATCATACACCGTCTATTTAGATGGGAAGTTAAGCTTTGTGGTCCAATGGCAAACTCGATTCTTACATATCAGCAGGTGATTGTTCGGTTTGTGTTGTTGAACCTGATTTGTATTGTTCTGATTGTCTAATGCGTACTGAGCTAAGTATCAGTATTCCAAGTCATAAAATTATTTTATGGTTTCAGAAGAACCATCCCATCCTTTAGAGCTCAACTTTTTGATTACACCCTTTTGCATTTAGCAGCGATATTTTGCAGACTGTTGGAATAGAATTGCCGAAAAATCAACGGGAATTATAAAAGTGGCAAATATTTAAAGAAACACCAGTGGCTTTAGGAAATTTGAATTCTTTTGTGATGTTTTCATACTTCAGGAGTATCCCCATGCTATGCACCGTAGTGGTTCTGTAGACCAAGTTATGAATTATTGTGGTTTTGTAGGAGAAGAAAGTGATTTGACTATGAGTATATATATGAGGTGAAGGAGCATACCGGAGCAGAAGGCAGAATAGTATGCGATGGTGTTGCTTAGCATAACAACAGTAGAGGAGGTACCTACTATAAAATGGTCGCTTAACAACGGCAGTGAGAGGTACATGAGTATGCAATGGTGCCTTAGCAATGGTAGTGGCAGGCACAACAGTGTATGGTAGTGGCTTGGCTACAATATATATGGTGTCTTCTGACAGTTGGAGGTGCAAGAGGATACTATGGTGTTGTTGCTACTTGGGTGAAAGGTACAAGAGTATACGTTGGTGGCTTTGCTTCGGGAGTAGGTGTAGGAGTTGCCGCAGTCCCTCAAGACCGTGAGGTATTAAGAAAAAGAATGATAATCAACACACAAGACGGAAAAAGGCCCGGTGCGTAGCACGGGCACAAATCTAGTACCTTATATACGTATAGGCAACTAACAATTGCTTATAAATTATTTGCTGATTTTGGTTGAATTTGCTCTATACAGGTGAATCCCATGCTCTACAACGACCCAAGTGTTCGACTTTTTACATACTGGACTGTAAGTTTTAAACTATGTACTATACATTTGGATTTGGTGTATTTGGCCTGACTTTGGATTCAGAAGTATTGTTTCATTTAAGTTTTCTTACATTGTAGTTATATTTGATGGGTTTGGCTATAATCTTCTTTTGACAGGCTGATAATGGCAGGCAGACAGGCTGCTTTAATACACTTTGTCCTGGTTTTGTCCAAGTTCACCCACAAATTACTCCCGACGTGCCAATACCTTTTTCTATTTATCAAGGAACTTTGAATGACATACAGTTTCATTTATATCTGGTAATTAGATTTACATAATATCTAGTGTTGCACATAAGTTGAATTTTAGATGTTGATAATGGTAACTTAATTTTGTATCTAAACATTCCAATTGCAGGATCTTACTGATAATAAATGGTGGTATATACTTAGAGGCGACATGGTAATCGGATACTGGCCGGCAGAAATCTTTCCGTTATTTGGTAACAATGGCGCGGAACGTATATACTGGGGAGGGCATACACGAGCGAGTGCGAGTGGAGATGGACTTGCTCCTGAAATGGGAAGTGGTCATTTCCCAAGTGAACATGGATACGGCCAACGCGATGCTTATTTTGCATCCATGCAATATTACAATGCTTCTGGCTTTCTATTAGATCCTAAAGAAAACTTGATGTCAAAGGTTCTTGGCTGCAAGAGAAATTATAACATCGAATACTATGGATCCTATGAGGAGGAGCAAGAAGGTCATAGCTTGCAATACGGAGGACCTGGAGGAAACTGTTAGCCAAATTGCCAGTACGAGCCCCTAAAGCCTATGTTATGTACTCTTTCTCCTATTCATGCCCATGTAAATTTCATTATATTTTTATTATTCTTTAGTTTAGCCGCATGCGCCATGTTTTTGTTAGTTTTTTTGACTGAAAAATGGTAATTCAATAGAAAAAACTTTATGTCAACAAAGTAGTGATACAAAAGTCGACAAGGTATAGCCTTCAAAAATATCAAACTTCAAAATTCAATTGAAAAGTAAACATTCAACATTAATAATCAGCTGGTTCACTTCCTTTCGAGCGTTGTTATGAAGCCTTGCATTATGTTCCTCCAAATACACCACCAAATCGCAAAAGAAAGTAAACTGTTTTTTTTTTTTTGATCGGTAAATAAGAATATATATTGACAAGAGCAGAAACCAGCTGCGAAAATAGGTACAAATAACAACAGATTTCCAACCAGGGATGGATACAATATCCACCCCAAAATAATCAAACAGAAACAGTGAAAAACTAGCTACATCAAGCTAATTCGATACAAGCTAGAAGAAGGACAAAATGAAACGAAATGAAACATTCTTCCTTATATCTTTCTTATTATGTTCTTAGCCTTCTTTGATTTTTTATCTCTGCATTCTCTCAAGTTAGTTCTGACATTCTTGGCCAAAACCCATTTAATGCCAAACTTTTAAGAAGACATTTAATGTCATTCTGTATTACAGACTTTGTTGCCTACTTGCACAATTTTGATTTAAGTAATGATATAGTGGATCAAAATCAAATCTAAATTTATATTTACTCTGTATACTACGCAGCCAACCCTCACAAGCCTCTTGATTTAGACAAGTAAGACGGGGCTACCTACAACAAATATCACGCTAAATGTGCTAGCTAGCGGGCAATTTTGAATACGCTGCCTCTGTATTAGAAAACGCAAGTTCTGAACTAACCAAGCTCCAGTGCAACATCGAGGGAGCATTTTGTGATTAGGTATCGGTAAAGAATCCAAACGTACCACATTCGCATGTTACACAAACATTAATTCCTCAAAACCATACACCGCATATCATAAACAATAGATTAAGGAACAGACTGTTGAAAAATAAATCATGTTTTCTTTTAAGTAGAAAAAAAAACTAACAATGCTGGTAGAGTTTAACAGATTTCATAAAGAAAAACTAGTTGATCATATAATTAGATGCGAGTTTTGACTAGTAACTTCTGGGCCGGGACTCTTATTCCTAACTTATTACTATCTATAATGAACTGAAAAATATTTCTGAATATGTTAATCAGCGATCCAATATCCAATATCATCATCAGATTCATCTGAATCATCATCTGATTCATCTGAATAATCCCAGTCTTCTTGCTCACCTCCGACATAAATACCTGAGTGAAGTGAAACTAAACTCTCTGCATAAGTCTCTGTATGACACTCTGATTCTAGACGAGAAGTTCCGTGCCAACCTTCCGGACGCGTCATCTTCATGGCTCTAGCTCTTTCATGTACCGGGTCATAAAAAACAAAAGCTGCATTTCTGTCATCCGATTGAATCTCTAATAATATTTCCCCATTGCTTAACGATTGTATGCGCCTCAAGTACTGATAGGATGGAATAGCATCAACTAATTTCAATCTGGAAATGGTGTAGAGTTTGGTCCAAGAGTCCTTAAACTCCATAATCACTCATCACCCATACCTCAAAACCAACATTATAATCACTACATTCACTACAAAGCATGCACAGTAATCCTTTCAATGTATCAATACGTCTATGTCTGAACTTCTCAAAACTTGCTAGGTATGGTATTTCATGGAAAACTTCTTCGCACATGTTAAAAGAAAGTAAAACTTGTGAGAACTTACTGTTTGATGTACTTTCTAACCGGTCGGCTAACCAGTGCAAAGCCCCATTCACTAAAACACCTGGTAATGTACCTATAGCTTTGTAAGGAATGTTTTTGATTACTTTCCAAGTATTTGAACTCAGTGTATACACCTCGACTTCAGAAACCATGGTGTCAGCAATACGGTAAGGATTCACAATTCTTACTACCTTGTAATCATTAATCTTGCAGTCGTATCCAAAACCATACCTGGTTGCGAAACCATCGCTTCTATTAAATCCATTTGGTGTTGTTGACGCTGGTAATAATTTGTATTCTCTTGTAGCTGGATTCCATAAACCATTTCCCCAACCCTCACCAATGTTGATGCAAATCAAACCATGACAAGAACCAAGTATTTGGATGCGTCTGCTCCATCTGCCTTTATACGGGGCAGCAACCTTTTGAACCTGAACATCCTCGCCATTAGATATCAACGAAGATTGATCTATGGAGAATACACTCCCTCCATTCGTATAAAACAGTTGAAAGTTATTCTTTTCAATAGAATGATTGAGTTGCTTCTTAACGAAATCAGCATTATGCTTGAGGTACTTGCACCATGATTTGCGTACAAGCCTGATTTTGAAGAGTGATTTAATGGGTAAACGTAACAAGATCTCTATGATGATTCCTTCTGGGATATACTTCATTGATCTCTAGCCGCAGTAAGCCGATTTCTTCTTCTTTTGTGAGAGGAGAAAAATAAAACTTTTCTCTACATTTCTAGAGACGTAGGTTTTTCATTAGGGTTTTATGAAATGTAAATGTCGGGCTCAGGTAACGTTTCGGGCTCGAGTCATTTCATAAATGAAATATGGTCCAGTATTTTTTTTTTTTTTTTTTTTTTTCATGAAAGCTGCAACTTAGAATATGGAGATGCATGATTTAAATAACAATGGTTAGCCGACCAATCCCAGCATTGAACAATCAATTAATTAACTAGCAGCGTTTGCTCAGTCTGGAACTTGCTTTACTTCTTTGAGTCGTGCTCAGTTGTGAGTTGCCTGTCGTCCTAAAAATACTGTGTGCTCGGCTCCTTAATTATGAAGGGAGTGTCGCGAACAATGAAGTATATAAACACATTTATATTGGCGGTGACTAAATACAACCCACCTTTTGACTAAATACAACTAGAGATCTATATTTTTCTTTTTTAAATAAATTATATTTTTAATTTTAAAAACAACTAAGTACAATCCTATAAAGTCAAGTCAAACTAACTAATGATATTATGATTCTTTCTGTATTTAGGAAAATCAATCTTGATTTTTACCCATGTACATAAAATTGAATATCTGTTAGTAATTGAATATGGATTACGAAATTCTTAATCTCCTCCTCAGGCTTAGGTCCGCTCGAGCCGAATAGCATTTGAAGCTACTAGAAGCATCCACATCATGAGCTTTGATGACAATCCGAGATTGTATGGCCATGCACTTTTTGTTAAAGGTCCCACGATCCCCCCCAAAACCCATCTGAATCTGAGTCTTCTTGCTGATCATCTCCGACGTAATTACCCGAGTGTAGTGAAACTAAACTCTCCACATAAGTCTCTGTACAGCACTTTGTTTCTAGACGACCATCTGGGTGCCAACCTCCATTATATTCTTCCGGATCAATCTCTATGACTCTAGCTTTTTCAAATAATTGAATCTCTAATTAGCTTTTTAAAACACTAACAGGGGTGTATTGGATTGAGATTTATATGGATAAAAATAGATAATAGTTTACATGAATCTAGTGGATTTATAATGTTTTTTTAAAACAATCCTGGATACTTATAGATATATAATTTTGGATTATAATGGATAAAATTTGGGATTAATGTAGATAACCAAACAATCCGTCCATAAGTTGTTGTTGTTGTTGTGGTGGTTGTGGTGGACGGTGATTGGTGGTGATTAGTAGTAATGGGGTGGTGGTGCTAGTTGGTGTGTGGAGGTTTTCATGGTGGTAGTGGAGGTAGTGGTGGTTGTTAATGGTGCTGGTGGGTGAAGGTGGTGGTGGTGCTAGTTGGAAATAGTAGTGATGGTTGTAGTTGGTGGTGGTGGTGGTGGTGTTGCTGGTTGGAAATGGTGGTGGTGGTGGTTAGCGGTTATTGTTGGTAATGGTGGATGGTGGAGGCAGTGGTGGTGCTGGTTGGAAATGGTGGTGGGTGGGTACCGCTGGGTGGTGGGTGGTGGTTGGTGGTGCTGGTGCTGGTTGGTGGGTGGTGGTGGTCGATGTTGAACATGGCGTACCACGATAACAAAGAAAACCAAAATAATAATAATAATAATAATAATAATAATAATAATAATAATAATAATAA
>JAJJMA010055019.1:2143-13171 GCA_023529015.1 Papaver nudicaule
GTAAATAGACATAGCTTTACGTCACTACCGAAGCGATGGAAAAAGCTATGTATTGCAATAAGATTGAGGTAGACAAATCAAGTATTGCAATCATCATTAATAACATCTAAAAAGAACTTTTATTAAGGAAATAAAGTAGTACATGCTTGAAAAACTCTAAAAAGCATGAAAAGGCAAACTACTTAATAGATTTAGTTTATATTCCTTAGGCAAAAGTAAGAACAAGTTCTCACAAGGAATCAACTAATCTCGCCTACTAAGAAAGAACTATAAGATAACTATGAAAAACTGTCTTTAAATAGATTTGCTCATGGAAGACTTGTCTTTTGTTTTGTTTGCATCATTGAAAACAATCTTTTTGCCATTGACAAGTTCCCTTAGTCGTGCTTTCATGAGCATGATCTCAATCAACACTCCTTTCATCTGGTGTCCAAGCAAATCACAGTCTTTCATGTTTTTCTTATGCTGAGGAAAAATTTCTCTGCACCACTTGATAACATCATATAAGACATCACCATTTTCCATATCAGCTTCTTCCAAATCTTGATAGTGGTAGGCAAAGTAGCAAGAAACCTTAGCATCTTTTCCTTTGATCTTAGGAGGAGCAAGGTCTTCATCAACCAGAATTCTCTTCTTCCTACTTCCTGTCATGCTGTCCTTTCTCATAGTTAGAGCAAGTAAGCAAGAAAACACTTGAATGATATAATCTATCAGGTGTTTGGATATTTATAAGAAAATACCAGGAAGGATTGACTCAAATAATGCATACCCAGAGTCCCATCAGATTTGCATTCCAAAATTTGAGTAAATCGAAAACAGAGTTTTAGTTTTCGTAAAGAGAAAATGATGCCAGCTGGTTAATGAGTGTTGCCTTCCTGAGTTTCACGTACATAAAACACTTTCACACGGTTCACGAACTGGTTCGCAAACTGATAGGTCCGATAGGGACACAATGTTTTTTACCGTGTACGTTTCTCAGTAGTTTTTCTCAATGGCAATAGAGTTTTTGCCAATGAGTACTGTATAATTCAGGATGTTAATCCTGTGATAAAGCGTTCCTTATTTCCAGTACACAAATAAGGAAGCTTGTTTTACACTAGAATTTAGTGTCTTGGTGAGTTCCTGGAGACTCACCAGTTTTCCGCCATCGTCTAGACTTGGATGGCGTTCCCTTGGAGTTATCATAGAAGTTACTGTTGTCATGACATGACCCAGTGTGGGAGGAACTTCTAGATTTCTTCTTTCGGGAGTGATTTTGCCTAGCAAAATCAGACAACACCTTGTGTAACTCCCCTTGAGTGACCAATCGATTGGGATGAGATTGGTTTCTTAAAGAAGTGGTTGTCCTGTTCGGAGACTTACTACGTGAGACTAAAGAGATTCTCTTATCCCACGATTGATCATTATGTCTCCGTTTTTCAGTAATAGTTCTGTCATCTTTCATGGGTGAAGATGATCTCTTGTAGGCTTTATTTCTAGGGATCACCCGTGGATTAGGCCTGCAGAGTTCAGACACGTTTTTGAACACAAGGTTTAAAACGTGTGTTGCGGTTGATCAATCTGCTTTTCCTTCTTCTGACTATTACAATTTCTTTGGTGGTGTCCTTTCTTTTTACAGAATCGACATGTGTTTTCATATCTTTTACCACCATTCTGCTTATCACTATCATTACCCGAGGAATCAGATAATGTAGTCACTACATTCGTGGTGACTGAAGGTTTTGCCTTCTTTTTATTAGTGACTTTAGCAGATACAATGACTCTTTCTGATGCAGATGTGATAGGTGGAGTGTGCGGTTTTTTCACATCGCTTCTTGAAGTCTTTTCTGATTTACTATGGATTTGGGTACAAGTCCATAAGTTTCAGATTTTCTTTTTCAAGAGTTTGCATCTTTCTTGAGCATTGGCTAAGTGATCTTCTACATTCTTTTTGTTGATCAGAATGTTTTCAATCTCCAAATCGTGTTTTTCCGCAACTTGTTTTTCACGATTTTGACTCAAAGTAAGAGCAGTTTCTAAGCAAGAAATCTTCTCTTTAGATTCTCTGAGTTCTTGAGCAACTGTTTCCAATTTCTGGAGTTGTTGTTCTAGGAGTTCTGAAAGTGAGCATTCACGAGTGAGTACATCATGGAGATCACTTAAACTAACATATTTCTCTCCCAGGGATATGTATTCCTCTGTTTGTTCAATCTTAAGATTTCTGGATAAAGGATCATTCTGGATTACTGTAACTTGGAGTTTACCAGAATTTATTCCAACCTGTTGCGAGACAGGTGAAGTGGATGCCTTTGGAGTAGACAATCCCAATGACTTTGAGTAGTCAAAGTCTGATCCCTTCATTTTGACGTTATTTCACGAACCGAGATAAACACAGACAGTTACGTCTTTAATGTGTTCACCCGCTCTGATACCAATTGAAAAAGGAGGGGTACCGAAATATGACCAACTTTTCGTTTGGGCTCGTGAGTCTTATGGTTAGGTTTGGACGATCTCAAAAATCAATATCCAAACCTAGATAACCGGAGTTGTGATCTAGGGATCAACTCTACAAAGATGAATCTTTGGAGTAAACTCTACGGTTATGGATAACGTACTTCTTGTGTTTGCTTTTAATTATATGTCAGAGTTTATATAATTGCGGAAAGGAAAAGCACACAAGACACCAGAACGTTTTTTTTAACGAGGAAACTGCCTTGCAGAAAAACCTCGGGACCTCGTTCATATTGAACACCGCCCAGTACAAACTGACTACAAAACGCTAGCCTACTATAAGACTTCGGTCTGGGATGTAGCAGAGACCAACTCAAGCCCTCCAAGCGAATTAGCTATTGTTGCACTCCTTACGTCTCTAGATCCCCCACAGATCGTCACGCACTTGATTCCCCCAGCTGACGTCCTTTACAGGCCTAGGAGTTGCTTTAACCGTTGTCAAAGGCTTGTGTCAGCAATACTGGCTTTGCAACCTAATTGTTGACTTCTTTCGGATTGATACGGAAATCTACTTCACAAATCAGGGCTGACAAGCAAAACGAGTAAGTTATGCCCAATTTGTCTATACCTTAGTTGTACACGAAGAATCAGTTAAGAAACTTGTACAACCGGAGATAACTAGGTCTTACAACACCGAGTGCAGCCGTGTGTTGCTACCTTTCAACCATGTGTGTAACGTATCAGTTCTTGAATAGCCGTATAGCAGAAGAGACGGACTATGGAATAGACAAAAACGTGATCAGGTTACCAAGGTTACAGGTTAATCCGATTTCAACCAAATAAGGTCTCAATCTCCTACCTGTGCTTCCCAACTCTCAAGAGAAGTCTTTTATAGTCGTAGGGAGTTCCCAGAGGAGCTGCAACCTATAGAGGATGACTATACCACAACAAGCGTTCACCGAAGTGAAAAGAGTTTACGATCACTTCCCTAAGGACCTTCACGTATGCTTGATGCTTGCGGTATTTGTCCGTAGATACCTCTATTTATAGCACTCAATAAGATAGGTTGCTTTGGAATAAAGCAATCAATTACTTGTCCCATAAGTCAAGGAAACCCTAAACTTGCCAACCAAGTAATAAAGATTAATCTCAATTGGAATTCTTTAACATTTATCTGCGAAGTGTTTTGTTAGCTCAAAAACACTTCAAGATAGAAATCCAACAGACCAGAGATAATCTTTATCTTATTGACTCATTGAGGATCGTTAGATGGACCACAAAAGATATTATGTGATATACAAGTCCACCTAAGAGATAAAGGAGTTCAGAGTTTAACCCAAGTGAAATTCTGAGAGAATATTCACTTAATCCGAATACCAGCCAAAATAACCGACATCTAGGTTCGCATAGGTTCGCGAAATGTTCAGTCACTTTGGAACTCAGTAGAAATCCGAGTTTCTGGTTTGCGTACCGGTTCGTGAACCGTCCGCCATTCAGATTTGGCCAAACTTGGATTCCGCTGGAAGTTATGGGCTTAGCCAGGACTTAGACGTGTGTACGTCCTCAGCTGTAATCCATTGGACTCTTGCTCAAGAATACTCCTTTAGATTCACCCATATCAAACTAATGATTTGCAAGCAAACCATTGCAATGGACAATGGTATCGAATCTATCTCATTCATTCTTGTACTCATAGCATTTGTGGGAACAAATACTAGTCATGACCCAAGGCCATGTTAGACAAGAATACGATCTCAATCGCTATGATCACTACTAAAGTAGTCGACTATATTTCGAAAGAATAGAGAAAGTAGAATAGAAGAATTTCCATAAAGTCATAACTCCTACTAACCTTTTGTCGATGAAGAATAATTGATGTCTTTTTTGTCTTCACAGTCTTCGTCTTCAAGGTCTCTACTACTTTGTCTATATCCCAATTCTGAAATCTAAACTCTAGTAGGCTAAATCAAGAATTGAGTTTTGACACCTAAAACTGACAACTAGCTTGACCTACCAACGCTAGTGGGTTTGACCGGACAATGTCCTAACAATCTTGGATCACTGTGTCATCAAAAACAAAGAATGAAGATAAAGATTGATGGACTGCATATGGGCTTGATCCTATGGTATGAAAATAAATGATATATCCGAAAGGGAATTATTGCTTCGGAGTTTGTTAGATGAACAGATCCAGAAAAATAAAGACTTAGTGGATGATATCAATGATCGAAAGTCTTAACTGCATATTCTGTTCGAAACGAGAACCTTCAACTTAAAGAAAGTCTAAGTGAAAAGGTTATATCTAACCACTCTGTAAATATGTTTAGAAAATCAGGCTGCAGATATGATGTTGGCTATACTCAGCCATAGTATTCTAATAAACAGACGACTTTTGTACAAAAAGGTAGTTCTAGTCTATGTACCTTTTGCAATCACAAAGGTCATTTCCATTCCGCATGCAGTATCTTTAAACTAAAGAATGATAACTTAGTAATCTCTCTATTAAGGATCAACATCTCTTTTCAGATTTTAAAGATCTGAAATGTAAAAGGAATGTACCTTTGAGTAAAACTCAACCATTATCCCATAAGAACCCTGTCTCCTGCTTAGGAGCATTTGCTTTAAAATCCTCCACACCACTGCACTGGTTCTTGGACAGTGGCTGTAGTCGTCACATGACTGGTGATCTTTCATGGTTTGTGGAGACTAAGGATTATAAAGGAGGTTCTGTGACTTTTGGTGATGGGAGTAGTTTTCAAATAAGCAAAAAGGGAACTATCAAGCTACCTGGTATACCTGAAATTCGTGACGTGGTTTATATTAAAGGTATGACAACCAAGCTCCTTTATGTAAGTCAAATTTGTGACAAAGGTCATGAAGTTGTCTTTAACACATTTGGTTGCTGCATCAAGGATAGAAAGGGCATAACTATCTTCAAAGGTAAACGTGGTTTTAATAATTGTTATCTTCTTGATATACAAGAAAATGCCTTATGCAACATGTCAAAAACTGAATCTGCTCATTTGTGGCACGCAAGATTTGGACATATTAACTACAGGATGCTAGGAAAACTCATTAACAGGGAACTGGTAAGGGGTATTCCTAAAATCAATACTAATGTTTGTTAGAGCATGGCTCGGTCAACCTCACTAAGGTATGTCAAGCTTAGTTTCAAATTTAGTGATCAAAACTCGACCGCTAAACAACACACATTAGGTAAAGTCATGAGTGAGTTAGCTTTAGGTTGTGTAAGATTTTGGTAGGATTTGGAACCACTACTTGAAGAGTTGAAGAAAGACTGAAGATAATATGAAGACATCCGGCTTCATCATTCAAGAGGTTAGTGAATCTAAATAACGCGATTCCATTATCTTTTACACTTGTGCTACAAAAGACAAAAACATAACTCTCATCTTGAGCTTTATGTTATGACTCGATCACTTGTGATCAGTGTGTCTTAAGATAACTCCACTTTATCGCTTGCGATATTTCTGTTGAAGTTATGACGTTCCAATATTGCTTAGAGCTTTCTTTTCTTCTCCGTCTCTAAGTAATATAAGGTTTTTCCTAAAACCTTCGAGCTGGATATAACAGCGTGATGTTGTCTCGGTAGTACTACGATATATAATCCATCACAGTATTGTGTCTCTACTTACATAGTCTGACTCTGTCGGATTGATTAACAAATACTTATATGATCTAAATGTAAGTGTGATCGTGACTCACACTTATGTTGTGTAGACTCGATATACTGTTGTTCTGAGCATCGAATGTCACGTCTTGGTTTGGCTCTGAATACTGAAGTTCTGAATCATTTACTTGATTCTATATATGAACATATCGTATGCCATATTAAACTTCTAGATTCCGAAACCATATTCTTGTTATCTCAACTTATGGATTTTCAATGTTCGAAACCTCAATGTAGGTTTTGGTAAAACTAAACGTTGATTTCGAAACCATAATCTGGTTTTCGTATCCGTAAGCTATTGGTCCGAAACTTAAATATTGTGACCAATGAGACAACATGAGTTTGAAACTATGTTTGCTGGCTAACAGTGATTTGAGAATCAAGATCAATGAATCTTGACCATGTGAGTTCTAAAAGGTTGAAAAGCCCCTTGGGTTTCCTAAAGGTTTATGTGAACCGGAAAATATAACCTGTGCGTCAAGGCTAAAAAGGTGTGATGCTGAAACGGTGCTTGACCACATGGACTCTCAAGTTCGACACCAAACATACGTAATAAAACTCTAATATGTGTTTTTTGTCTCGAAACCTTAACCAAGGTTTTGTTAAACAAAATCTAGATTTCGAAACCTCACTTTGTTTCGCTATATGGAAACATGATTTGGGAACCTTAATTTTGTTCTTGTCATATAATGAACTTTAGATTTCGAAACCTTAATCTGGTTTCTGCCAAACAGTATGTAGGCTTCGAAACCTTAATTTGGTTATCTCAGAATGCGTATTTTTGAAGTTCAAACTCTATCATTTTGATTTGTGCTTCAACGAATTAATGAGTTTCATATTTAAAGTTTGAAGTTTGAATTAGTTCATCTTCAATGCACAACTAAGTTGGCTTGAGTCATCATCAGAAATATGGTTAGTCGCTCTAGTTAGTAGACACATGATTTCTGATCAATAATCTACGTGATTAGGTTTTTGTATGATTTTACTACTCGATCAAATATTAATTTGATGTTTTGATTTGAATTCTTGGATATCATTAACGTGATCATCTACATTGGAATCAAGAATTCAGGAGATTCAACATTTTGTTATTGCTTGTTGAATCATGCACTGTACTTCCATGGTATATCTTTCTGCGTGATTCAAAATGTCCCTTGAACCTACGTGTTCACTTAAGCTTAACCCACAAGGCTTGTCCATGTCTGTAAGGATACGTTTATGCGGGACTTCGAACCACGTTGGACCAGATCCCACTTCCACCAAGGATCGTTCTGGCCCGTCCAGCAAAGCCTAGGAAGTGATGTCGACATTATTAAAGCCGATGACGACATTTGGAAGTAATAATACCTAAGGAGATTTTCGAAACTAAAAGACACGTTTCGAATTGAGCTCTTTCCCAGAGAGCATATTTGGTAAGCACCATATTTCGAATTAATGAAATATCCAAATATACCTTATGAGTATCATGTGCTTTGTTTACTATTGGCCAAACATTTATTGAAAATATATTTTAATTTGTGAATTATATTTTTCTTTAATGTAAAATGTTATAGTATTAGATCTCATTAAAGGCTATGAGTCTAAGTGAGGAATTTCAGAACCAATATGGAAATGTGCTTTAATGAATTTCCGAAATTAAGGTAGCCTCATTTCAAAGCTAAGCCTTAGTCAATATAAATGGGAGTGGTATCTCTCCTGAAAGCTTTATCCCTCTACCAAGTTTTTCTTCGGATATATAGCTTGTGTCTGCCACTTTTCTTTTCAGTTACCTTTGAGCTTTTGCTCTTTGTCTAGAATTGCGTGTTAATACCAAAATATCGACAGCCACGTGTCATTTGCTTAGGACTCGGGGCACCGTATAAAATGAATACGAAGTACCAAATCCATCTTCCACGCGCTTTACCCCATCACGAGGGATGATGGGAACCGAAGGTCATGATGAACCTACTCTAGCTAGGCCTGAGCATGAAGGACGTGTTGAAGCTGTTACCCCTCAAGCTTATACCACGACAGAGGGATAGGGAGACATGTCGATCACCAAGAGGATACCCCAGCGGTGGCGAGTCACCAAAGGATAAGAACCAGCGCATGAAGAGCATCGAAGAAGTTGGGTAACGAAGATAGATTCTGCGGAAGAGGTGTCAATTTAGGAGTTGGCAGTCGAGACAGTGCAAGAAGTCCAGCTGTTGACAAACGACATTAAATAAAGAAGGAACCAAGTGTAGTAAAAACCCTTGACCTCCATAAACTACTATAAATACCCCACTCCCTAAGAGAGTGGGGGTCGAGCAAATTTTAGGTGGATACGCTGAGGGAATGCTCACTATCTTTTAGTCTACCATAATATTGTAATGAAGAATAGTATGAATATCAAGAGAAACAATAGCTTTCCCCGAGGATGTAGGCACACAACGTGTTGAACCTCGTATGTTGGTGTGTTATTGTTTTAGGTGTAAAACAATAAAGAGAATCTGAGGGGTAAAGTATGAAGTGTGATGATGTAATAAAAGATTGTGATGAATTCGAGAGGTCAAGATCAAACAAGACTCGCCTAAACCAAGAAATGGATGTTCGAGTATTGCTTCAGTTACAAGAAGAGGATATAGGGTTGGTTTAGGGAGGGAAGCAGAGAAAGATGAGATCAGAGAATTGCTATGATTTTCTGTGATGTTGATGATTGAATTGCTAAAGAAGATTGGACATTCAGTTCTCACTAGATATTAAATGCTGAATGAGAAGAGTTAATCAATTATCGATGAGATTGATTGATTGAACTTGCACTGAATTAAACTGTTTGTTCTTGCTGGAGAACTTGTTGTTCTCTTTCCAAACTGGTCGAGTGACCTATTTATAGCAATAGAATTCCAACTGATCTCGTAAGAAGTGGAAGAAGTGGAAGAGTGGGAGTGTGGAGTAAGTGGGGCAAGTCTTGCGCCTAATATTAGGGAAGAATGAACCGCCCACTACTCTATCCCATCTTCTCAGCAACGTTCGCACGACTTAGTTTTCTTTCCCGTTAAGTGATTGAGCCGTTGCAATCACACGTGCCGTAGACCGCCAAACCAAAACCCTAAAGAATATCCCCCCATGTAACTTACTTGATTCTCGTAAGATTTGTTAAGATTTGTTAAGTCAAAGATGACTAAGTGCAAGTCGTACCAATTACTGGTAAACTTAGGACTTTGCGATAAGATAGAGATTAAGCGATAAGCTTTGAATATCTCTTTAAGATTTGGTTTAAGGATTGAGCCGGGCAATCGCCATTTAAACCAATGAGGTAAATCTAAGGGTTGAGTTAGCAACCGCCATTAGATAAGATGAGGTAAGTCTAAGGATTGAGCTATGCAATCGCCAATTGGACTGAGAGGATTTCAGCAACTCTCTGTGGCATCAGTCAAATAAGTACGACTTTCAGTTTGCCATAAATATGAGAAATTGGCTTGTGGCATGTAATGCACCAATTCTCTGAGTAATGAAGACATATGAATGTCTAAAATAATATAGGTCATAGCCATGAGCCATGATTAAGAATTATAGCACTGATTTATAGAAGCAAGTCCATAACCAGGAAAAACAGACGAATGATGCTATCACAGCGTAGCCATCATCAAGAATGCATAAGCATTGCCAATACAAGACCTAAAGATAGGCCATAATAATCATAATAAGCCATGTTGCATGGTATGATAATCTTATTAAGAAATTAGGTATAAGGCGCAAAGGATAAACCATAACATTTATGTTATTTTCAGATTTCTGGACAGTTTGCATGTTGTCCATTGGTAAAATCACCCAGGCCAGACCATATTAGATAAAATTCTGAATTTTTAGTATGTTGTAGGGAACTCACAGAGGAAAATATTTCGTGAAGGAAGCCCCCCCTAATTCCTCACGGATTGGGCTGTAAAAATCACGCCATGAGGAAATACGTGAGCTGAACTGCCAGATTTCCGAACTTGATTAGGAAACTAGAGTATTATGGACTTAATAAAATCCATAATCCTCTAGGATTTGGATCAGTGGGACCCATAAATAGAGGGGAGGCTAGAGAAGAATATATTCTAGTCCCAAGGGGGGAAATAGAGCCCGTGAGAGAAGAAAATACCATGGCTCTCCGTGAGCACAAGCAGGGGAAAACCGTAAGGCCCCCAAAGTTTAGCCGCGCCCTGACTTTGGGCCTCCAAGATTTGGCCAAGGCAAAGTCATTTGGCTCCAAAATTAGGCCAGGGCAATAGCATGGGTACCCATAATTAGGCCAAGGAGGTGGCGTGGGCACCCAAGTGCCAAGGCACGCCAAAGACATGGATATCCAAGATTAGGGCAAGCTAGAAGCATGGGCATCCAAGGATAGGGCAGGGATTAGCCATGGGCCTCCAAGGAGAAGGGGCGTGAAGCATTGGCGGGGGCTAAGCTAGGCCATAAGGAAGATGGCCAAGGCTAATGGCGAGCTAAGCTAGGCCATAAGCCAAGGAAGGTGGCGTGAGGCTTATGGCGGGCTAGGCTTAGGCCAAGAGTGTAAGCCAAGGTACTGGCGGGGCTAGGCTTTGGCCATAGGCCAAAGAATGAAGATGGCGGGACTAGGCTTTGGCGGGACTAGTCTTAGGCCAAGAGGAAGATGGACAAAGCTAATGGCGGGCTAAGCTAGGCCAAGAGGAGGATGGCCAAAGCTAATGGCGGGCTAAGCTAGGCCAAGAGGAGGATGGCCAAAGCTAATGGCGGGCTAAGCTAGGCCACGAGAGTAAAAGCCAAGGTACTGGCGGGGTTAGGCTTAGGCCATAGGCCAAAGGGAAGATGGCGTGTTGGCATCCAAGCATGGCCAAGGGATAGCCGTGTGTCTCCAAGTATTGGTGACGTGAATTGCCTAGGTTTGGCTCGAGCATGAGCTAGGCTAATGCACATGCTTAGGT